>MJUU01007937.1:2267-22962 GCA_002080025.1 Modiolus philippinarum
TTTTCACTAAAAGACTTAAGTGATCAAGAACATCTTCAAACAATTCAGATTTCAATTCTTCTCTACATAAATTTTCATAAAGTGTCCAATCAGCTTTATCAAATTTAAAACGTTGTGGCTTTTCTCCAGTAGTAGAATAAAGATGTTGAAGAATAATAGGAAAGTGATCACTACTACATAAGTCATCGTGTACTTTCCAAGAGAAGTCCAAAAGTAGAGATGGGTCAGTTATAGTTAGGTCTATAGCTGAGTAAGCCCCATTTCCCGGATGTAAATAAGTGTTTGAACCGTCATTAAAAATACATAAACTTTCCTGCGACATTATGTCTTCAATCTTTTTACCTTTGTCATTCAACGCAGAACTACCCCACAGTGGGTTGTGAGCATTGAAATCGCCCATTATAATAAATGGGGCGGGTAGTTGGTCGGTTAGGTTTTTAAGTTGACTCAGACTGGGGTTGAAATTTGGTGGTAAATACACAGAACATAATGTGATCGTTTTATCTAAAGAAATTCTCACTGCACACGCCTGAAGATCGGTATTTAGATCAACAGTACTGTGGACAATATTGTTGTTGACAAGAATGGTTGAGCCGCCAGCAGCTCGTTCATTCTCAGCTACATAAGTGCTGTAGAGAGAGTAGTTCTTTACATTCAACGTATCACTTTTCTTCAGGTGCGTTTCCTGAAGACAAAATGCCGCAGGATTAAAAGCTTGAATTAATAAAGTAATTTCAATGAAATTTATCTTAAAACCTCGGCAATTCCATTGAATTATATTATTCATTTTAGTCGAATTGGTGAGAAATTTCCCTTTCGGGAAACCGAGGGATGACGAGGCGCTCGACCACTTGCAGACGAAGACCTACTGTGTGGTCGTTCATTTTCGATGTTGTTTTCTGGTTCTGATGTATCCATGTCGGTACCTAATGTTCCCCAAATGCTAACATCCCAGTAGGGTTTTTTGCGTGAACCAGATTTTTTAGATTTGCCAGTGTCTTCGTCTGAAGACAGGCTTTCATATCTGTTAGAAGTGCTAATAGCCGATTTGGACTTCTCGTGTCCACCATGTGTTTGGCTATTTTCACTATTTGGTTGTTTCTGTTATTCTGCAGTTGATGAACTTTCTGCAGATTTCTGTCCGATGGCCTTAGTATTTTTAAGGCCAGTCTTTAAATTTATGTTTTTGGAAGATGATTGAACTTTCGAAGGAGATTTGGACACAGATTGTATTGATTGCGATGATTGTGTTGACTTTGTTGAATTTGAAGCTTTTTAAAATTTTGATGGAGTGATGATGTTTTCTTTCGGAAGAGTTTTTACAGGTAATGGCCTAGGAATTGGAGTGTCAATTGGCCAAGTATAATTTGTTTGTGTTTCCACATGCGAGAAAGAGTTAGGTTTTTTAACTTTGTCTGCATATGTGGATGTTGCTGTTAAAGATATGTTTGATGAGGAAATTTGTTGACGTGCGTCTTTGTATGAAATGTTTTTCTCCGTTTTAAGTTTCAAAATTTCCTTTTCCTTGGTATAAAGGGGACAATCCCGTGAGGAGGCCATATGTGCACCGCCGCAGTTTGCACATTTCTGTGCATTACCACACTCGGTGCCCTGGTGTCCCTCCTCTCCACATTTGAAGCATTTCAGCTTGCCCCTACATTGTTTGGTGCCATGACCAAACTTTTGGCAAGTGAAACATCTAACAGGGTTTGGCAGGAATTTGTCCACCTTTATACCAAAGGGGCTAATTTTCAATGATGTTGGAGGAATTGAACATTGAAAGTTAAAAGAAAAGTATTAAGTTTTACAGCGCTTCCTGATTTTTTCGAAATAAATCTTTGAACTTTTGTGACGCCCTGTGATGATAATTCGTCACAAATTTCCTCATCGCTAACATCTGAAAGATATTGACTTCTATCTCTCATAATACCACGACTGCTATTAAGAGTTCTGTGGGGAGATGCCGAAACTTTGAATTCTAAAATTTTGGTTATTTTTAATAAATTTTCACTCTGAGTTTTGGAAGAAGCTTCAATTAGTAAATCACCTGATCGCATTCTGGAGACGTTTTTTACTGTTCCAGCAATGCTTTGAATGGTCTTTTGGATAGCAAATGGATTGATTTTTGATATTTGCTTATCAGATGATCCTGTCAACACAATAAATTTTGTCCAACTGTTATCTTCAACCTCTGGAATAGAATTGTCTAGTTTTCTTTTTCTATTTGGAACTGGTTGGTTTTGAGGGGTTTGTTGTGCCATGTAGTAAGAAAGGAGATTTCACCATCTTTGTCACCCACCCACCACGGAGTGCCAATAGGGGGGATACTTTGATTCTAGGGATCTCCACCAGAAAGTATCAAGTGTTCCAAAGATGGTATACTCAAGTGGAGCGTAACCATCAGGCACTGACGGAAAGCGTACTACTTGATTGACCCATGAGCCACCGCCTTCTCCAGTACCCCTACACTGTATTGATGGTTTAAATCAAGACAAAAATGTTACACACAGGTTAACTTAAACTCAAGTTGGAAAGATATACTGGAGGGCTTGGCGTGACCAGCCGATTGATCGGACCGGGCCAATCCGACCTCCCGTTTAGATGATATCAGAGCCAAAGTAAGATATTGATCCTGTATTCTCAGCCCAACGGGTATTTTATGGCCGTAGCGGGAGTCTGAACACAGGCTCGCACCTACCAGGATCTCCTCAACCATCGACACGGGTCTCGACACACGGCAAACGTGTCGCGTCTGTTAGGAAGACTCATACTCCAAGCTCAGAGGATGCTGCGGGCCTATTCTTCAGCCGGGACCGCGCACGGCGGGTCTACAGACGACGACGCCGGACGACAACGACGACACCACAGCGCAATACCATTATACGACTTCAAATTTTATGCGGGCGTATAAAAATCTATTGCCATAGTAGTGAAAGCTTACGCAATGAAAATTATCCAAAGAAAAAAATCTGATGAAAAATGGAAGATTTCACATATTTCTTATAATTGCAATTTGAGCCTCTTTGACCCCTTATACCTTGGAAACTTTTAGAGCTATGCCTAATCTGTTGAAATACTGCTGAAAGCTTACAATGAGAGGAATCCAAAGAAAAAAATCCAATCAAAATCTGATGAAAAATAAAGATTTCACATATCTCTGATAATTGCAATTTTGACCCCTTTGACACCTTATAGCTCGGAAATGGTAAGAGCTACGACAAATCAGTTGACATACTACTGAAAGCTTACAATGAGAGGAATCCAAAGAAAAAAATCCCATCAAAATCTTATGAAAAATAAAAAAAATAGGTTATCCGCATGTTTGCAATTTTGGCCCCGTTGGGCCCCGCATAGCTTGGAAAGAAAACAAGTTATCAAAAATCTGATGGTGCAGCACTAGTTAATTTTTCATAAGGAATCCATTGCAAAAACTGCATCAAAATCGGACTTAAAAAAAATAAAAGTTTTGAATTCGCCCCTTTTGGGCCCCATCTATCTCCTAAACGGTTTTTAAGTTTTTAAGGAGAACACTGAAAGAAACCCCATCAAAATCCGATAAATAATAAACATTCTACAGTCAAATATGTGAAAACACCAAATTTTGCCCTTTGAAACGGGAGGGGCCACAAAACCCAAAACCATTCCTAGCCTTCCTGTGGTGCCAAGGAACATTGTGTTAAAATTTCAGAAGGTTTGATCAGCTGGATCTTGAGCTATTTACCAAAAACAAAAGTGTCTACAGGCGTATCCATGCTTTTGCATTAATTAAATTAAAATTTTTTTGCGGTCGTATAAAAATAATTAAATCAACATATTCCGTGGTTTCTAAGCATTTTTTTCTCGTTGCTAGGTCTTTTTAACATACTGAAAGATTCACTGAATTAAATAAGAGCTTTCCTTCTCCTATGCAAGTAATTGCAAACAGTACAAATATTTATTATTTAGCCAAGAGAATTAAAATACAGCACATTTTGGTGATATTTCATGTTATTTTAAAATGGTTGCTAGGGAAACCACACGTTCATTACAACAACAAAAAAGTACATTTTTTCAAAGAAACTTTACTATGGCTAATGATATTATGAAAAAGAAATTAATTGGGGAGGGGGAAAAAACGGCCCTTATCCTACCTTGTCCTTTTTTTTCATAAAGACGAATAAATTTGGATCTTTTCTTTTTTATCAAAGTGTTTGTTCAGATGAAGTATGATATAATTAAGTAAGCAACGAAAGGATATTGAGTGAATCTCTACAAATACATTGTAAATCAAAGCAATGGAACAACGCTTTTATTGTTGTTGTTTATCTTGAAGTCACCGCGAGGCCTTCAACAATGAGCATTGCTCATAACTAATAGCAAGTTCAAGAATGCCCCTAGCACTAGTTCGAGCTGAATTCGGGACTAGATGTGGAGCAATAATACATCCATGCTTTTGCATAAATGAAAGCGGGAACGTTATCATACTTAAAATAAATTNAAAAAAAAAAAAAAAAAAAAAAAAAAAACAGAAGACAACCACACCATAAAACAAACAAATGACACAATATGTATATTTTGCATTCTATAAATTTGAGTCTTTGTTCTAGACTAGGAAATTTATCTCGTCTCAGAATAAGCACAAAGAAGTAGCAGCAGCACTTTATGAATTCTGAATTTGTAGAGATTTTGTCTTGTGCGCCATTTTCTACATCCTTACATTGTTCAATAAATAAAATAATATTGAGATTGACAAATCATTTTAATTTGCTGGTACAGAATCCAAATTTTTGACACATGGAGCAAAAATCAGGCGATGACGAAAATGTATCAATTATTCCAGAATCACAAGTTAAAAGGGGTACAGATTCGGAGTCAACTACAGACCATGAGATTTCTGATGCAAATTAGCATGAACATTCAGAATATGTCGGACTGATTTGTCATGTGGTAAATTAAATTTATAATTAAAAAAAAAGAAAAATAAATCTTATTATAAATTTTTTCAACCAAAATTAATCTCATGAAAATTATAATGTATCATAATTTATGTTTGGTTTGAATTATTATCTAATTATTAAGTTTTATAAAAAATCATCATATTTTTGTGTTTAACAAAGGACAAAAAATATTGTTTTTTTGAAAACCTGAAGAATTTTAACAAGGGAGGTAACATTTTTTTTTAAGCATTTGTACATTTGTTTTGAATTCTTCAATTGATTATACAATTAGCTTGATATAAGATTCATTTTATATTTTTTTAAATAATTTTATACGAAACATTTGTCATTTGGAGTCACAGGTTGAACCTGCTATTGTAGTACACATTTAAGGGCTACCAATAATGAAGTCGTTTAATTTGTGACAAGTGTTCAGTGAAGAGTGACCGAAAATGTATCTCCAACATTTAAGTTAGATCTATGGGATACAGAAGACGTTGTTGCCGTTTAATTGATGCCAATTAGTCATTGAAGAGTTATCCAAAATTTTTCTCCAACAAGTTAGATCTATGGGCTACAGATGACGTTGACGTTTAATTGCTGCCAATTAGTCAGTGAAGAGTTACCGATAATTCATCTCAAACATGTTAGATCTATGGGTTACAGAAGACGTTGTCGCCGTTTAATTGATGCCAAATAGTCAATGAGGGTGACCTAAAAATTTTCTCCAACATTTGAGTTAGATCTAGGGATACCGAAGACTTCAATGCATTTATCAGTATGCTATGAAATCTTTCAATCTATCTAGTGAAAATGCTATCCTTTTGTGGTGTTTAACAAAAACCAGAGGTCAGTTGAAATTATTTAAAGCATAGTTTTTTCCGAAATATGGTGGATCATAAACTGTAATGATGATGTTTAGAGACTTACTGCTTTGTTGATGAGAAATATTTTCCGCGTCATAACTGTTATCATAAATCAATGTATTATTTTATATTTATCACAATTGAATAAGAATAAGCAGTAAATATACGTTTGAAAATATATTTAAACAAATCGCAACCTACCCATACAAACCAATCAACATCTTGATCATGAACAACTAATTTGTCAACATCAGACAGATAACAGATACGATGAAACCTCTTTCACCTATCCAGATCAATCATTCTGATACATCCGCCACCATCATATCACAAACTACGGAGACATCCTTCATTTAAGCCACTACCGCTTGTGTACCACTACGAGATCACTGACATCAAATCACACTGCAGAAACACTAATATAATCAAGGAACCACTACCAATAAATTACTCCCAATGCCCAGAATCTACAAGGTTTGGTAAACTACCAATAGAAAATTCCTCCAATGGACCACTGCAAGTGTTTTCCAGTCACCTTGATGCCAACAAACACCACTTCAAGAACTACGTTTAATCCAAGACTCCGGTCAGATTGCTTTCAAAGTTCTATCAACACAACATCAAACTTTGTATGGGAATGACCCACAGACTCTAAACCAACTAAATTGCAAGGCAGAAACTTCACTGGCCGGAAACTGAAGGTAGTAATTTCTCCAAGACGAAAGCATACAATCCAGCATGCCGTTTAAGATACATATGGCAGAGACAAGTTGAAGATTGTTGGGCAGTCGGTATATAATGGTATAAGAAACCTGAAGAGAAAGATGCCAGCATACACAACATTATGAAAAAGACGCACTTATTTGTAATGACACAACAATAAATATTTTTTCTCTCTATTTGTTATCCGAATATTACTACTGGTATTTTATCTGCTTTGAAATTTAATATCTTTGCAGATGTCAAAAGGTGTGAACAATATATACAAAAAGTCCCTTTAGTCTAGTTTTACTAGCACAATAATTTTTAAAATCTGAAAGTCCAAATAAGCCTTTCATTAATCAAAACAGTTGGAATTACATTATGCAAATAGTCTATGTAACTTCCACTATTGTCAGAGGACTGAGATAACCAATTCAACATTCCATTCACTATATCTTCTTTCTTTGGCTTGGCCACATTTTCGAAGATATTGCTTCATAACTGTCCCCACATTTTCTATTGGGTTAAGGTCTGTTTATGAGGATGGCACTTCCATTACTTTGTCGAACATTTTTTACTTCTCATCCATTCTCGAATTGATTTTTATTTATGCTTGCGGCCGTAATCATACAATACACATATAACTATGTAAAGTAATTAGGCACTTTAACACTATGTGCTGTACTATAATAAAATGTCAGTTTGAATTGCCTGCAAAAATTTGTTTTAAAATAAAAGAAAGATAAGTAATATACTAGACCCAACATGTATAAATAAAAGAATAACTAAATACCGAAGAAGGGAGAAATATAAGTAAAAGCAATGATTTTCGATTGCCACTAAGAAAGGGAGAAAAGGAAATTTAGCCTTCTAGTGAGTCTGCTCTATAAAAATCACAGAACGGATCTTCATACTGCATGGAGCGTGAAATTTCTCCACAAGTTTGGCTACAGTCGTCTGCCGCCATGCTTCCCGTATAGATAGGGCATTCCCAATCCACCACCTGGGGACGCACCAGACAACTCTAGCCTGAATCCCTGAAAACCGATTCAGGTGCCGGTTGTCCCATTTTAAGAAAGACTTGTATTTCAAGTAAAATAACAAAATACCAAGTTACTGTAAATTGTATTTCTCCATGTGCGTATTTCGACAACTTAAGTCTCTTCAGTGCATTTAAAATCAAATCATTTGGAAGTCCATAAATCGAAATACTTGTAAAAACTGATAGAGAACAAATAACCAAAAAGATCTTAATATAAAGGCCTAAAAATCAGCTTAGGACAGAGCTATGCAAGAGGGAGATACTCCTTAGTTTTAAATAAAAATATCTAAAAATTAGGTATTGAAGGTTTTCAAATAAAACCGGTTTTCGGGCCAGCACCGAAATGCTGGCTACTGGGTTGGTGAATACCTTCGGGGGACTAAGTCCACCAGCAGATAAAAGTGCAGTGCAGATAAAAAACTACCCCATATTTATTTCAATGCAAACATAACCCTTGGCAAGTGAGGATTTAGGTGTCGCCTCGCATTTTAAAACTCAAGGACGAAAGGAAACTGATCGAAGTCTGACATGTGAGTCAATATTCAACGATAACAACGCGCTATTAATTCAGCTGAGACGCATTCTGACTTTTCTGTTGATCTCATGTAGGGAATTCTGACTATCGGTCATTAAAAAAACTTCAGGGCGACCCAAAATAAGCGTAAATTTTAATATTTAGTTATTTCCGAGTCAATTCAGTATGTTACGATGATCTTTTGCATTCTAAGAAAAAGCTGACGCGGATCGGAAGAAAAGGTTCACCGGAGACGGAAACGGAGAAGGGGAATGAGGCCTCTACGCAGCTCTCAATTATTTAGTAGTGTAATTCCTGGTAGTAGATATTAAATAACCTAAAGGCCCTGAGAAAATATTTTACCCCCCCCCCCAAAACCTTATAGTTGTTTCATTTAATCAGTGCATAACAAAAATTTACCTATCAGTATATTTGCTTGTATATATATTGTATTTGTTTGTTTGATATGCCACAAACTGTATAAGTTTAATGACAATAAACTTTGAATTGAATTGAATTGAAAAGTAATAGAAATTCGCTCAACTATAACGGTGACAACTATAATGGTTACCACTATGATGAAAATTTCAAATTGTGACAGCATATGACAATAAACCACACAACTACAATGGCCTAAAATCGACTGTGACAGTTGAAGACAGTGCGTGTCAGTACATGAAAATCGTATAAACATCTATCATTTTCTGTGACCGTTAAGGCCAAATAATCAGCAACATTCCATCAGAAGCGTGGGCAGTCTTTAATAGTTTAGAAGTAATGTCATAAGCAGGGGCAGTTATTTACAATACAGGTAAAGACTGTCACAGTCAAAGTTATGTCTATTAATTACTGTCTAAAGCCGTAACAGTACTTCAAAGATCTTCCACGATTTTTATAGGACGCTTACAGATCATGACAAAGAGGAAAAGACATTCCCTGATATGGATAAAAATTATTGCAGTTGGAGTTAACATATGTGTTATGGTCTCATGTTCATTTACTCCATATCCTTTCGTAAAATAAGTAATTTTTGGGTTCAAGGTGCAAGATATATTCTAACCAAATTTGGTACATGTATGATGATAGATTGTGCAAATATCTCAACAGCTATAAAGCTGCAATGCTAAGGCTTATGTGTTGGTTCGACGTGTAGCCAGTTGTACCTATTTGACGTAGATAATTAATCGGTCCACCATTTTTTTCCAAAATATTCTATTTACACAGATGCTATTTATGTAGGTGTTCCATCTTAAGATTCACCATCGATATGCATAAATGCAACAAAAATCTTTGCTACACGTGAACTCTTCTCTTCGTTTTTTTTATTCCAGGTGAAGACAGGAAGAAGACAACTGATCGGGTTGCAATTGCAGCAAAGGTACAATGAAAACATTGACCAGATCAAAAGCTTAGATTCAGGTTTACTATTAGCATCCGTTGAAAGTTAAGATCTTGAAACGACCCCAAAGTAAAGTGCATTCTCAAGCTGAACATGTTGTTTATGATAAGGTTCGATCATATTGCACGAAATATGTATCACGAACTGAAGCCTCTTCTTAGACTTATAACATTCCTAACGACCACAGCTATACTTATAATTGCCGACTCTTATCCGATTAAGACTTATACTACCATTCAAACATCTTTCTAGAATATTTCGCATTCGTGTCTGTGTGCAGGCAATATATTCAGTTTTGGATCAATTATATTGTGCGACTACCTCGTGAAACAATAAGACGTATGATGACACAATCTAAAAGGAACAATATCCAAACTCATGTGTGATCGACTGCACCGAGGTTTATAATCAAAGGTCCTTTTCCAATAAGCCAAGAACTCAAACCTATAGTAATTTTACGCCATAACACTGTTAAAATTTTACTAACAATAGCTCCCAACGGATATAAAATGTTTGTATCCAAATGCTATGGAGAAAGAGCTAGTGGCAAGTTCATTTTTAATTATTTAATACTGGTTGATGAAGATTTAAATGGTTTTATCTTAAAGTTCTAATAGTGTAGTAGATTAACCGACATTTCTCCTATTATGTTTTTTATATTTTACTTGAATAAAGCTGTAATGGTATTTATTTTGAACGTAATTGTTCAATATACTTAACAGCTATCGCCACAATATAGCTGAAATATTTCTGAACTTTGCGTAAAACATCAATCAATCAATCTAGAAACAGAGCAATCTCCCGAATACGGTTTGTCTTGTTATCAGGTAGACTCATAAACTGTAACCGATATCAAAAATCTATGGTAAGGAAAATATTGCATTAATCCTGATGATTTGTCATGCAAAACAATTTTGGGGTTCGTGACCACGATTGTACGTTTTTGAATCAGAAAAATGTCGATTTCTCAAAGAAGTCGGATTTTGAGGTAGCTTTCAAAGTCGTGATTACAAATGGAGTGTCAAAAAAATTTTCGCCGTTTTTTGCGAAAAACTATCAAACGCTTATAGATAATATAGTTAACATATATGGTCAAAGTGATCAGCGTGAAAAGACCTTCCAATTTAAGTACCAGGGTGAAAGTCATCGGTGACCTTTGAGCTTGATATTGGATATCAGCGTGAAAAGACCTTCCAATTTATATACCAGGTTAAAAGTCATCGGTGACCTTTGACCTTGTTATTAGATAAACTCAGAAACCGTTAAATATTGCCGAAAAAGTATATAAGCAAAAATGTTCAAGATGTAAAGGGCTACATTTGTTTCATAGGAGCGAAGCTCTACGGTGACTCCCAAGAGAGTTATTGCCCTTGACGCGTTTCGGCAAGTGGTTTTCCACATATAACCTTTAACTGTTACACATTGAATGGTCAAGTTGCATATTAAATTAATCAGTAAGAAGAGAACTTGAATACTTGAATTTGAACCCAAGGTCACGGGTCATTAAGGTCACTGGTCAAGGTCTTAGTCAAATTTCAGTTCTTTTTTTGTCAAATCTTGATTACAGTTAAAAATGGGTTATCAATATATTTAAGACAATGCGGGTCTCTTCAACATAACTTCAAACATTTCACAAAAAAAAAAACATTGACTGGGAAAAACCTTGCAATTGTTCTTTGAATAATTGTCTTTTTAATTTTATTGATTGATTGATGTTTTACGCCAACTTCAGCAATATTTCAGCTATATCGTGGCGAGAACTGTTAAGTATATTAACTAATTAGAATAGTTATATAGTAAAAATATCTATATTAAACCATATAGCTTTATACAAGTAAAAGAAATGTGTAAAACGTTAAAAACATAATTAAAGAAATTATGGTTTGACTAACAATATTAGAAATTAGTTTAAAATTGATCTTTTTAAATCTTACTAAATAGATTGATTGCTTTTAAAAATTGAACGATTTTGTCGCCAGCGACATTTGTAAATAGGTCTTTAAGACAATCAGCTGAATAAAAATCACGCCTGATATCGGCAACATCTACACATTCAATTAAAACATGTTGAATTGTATAAGGACAATTGCATGGAATACATTCAGGTCGATCATCACTGTTGAGAATAAAACTGTGTGTTGTTCTAGTATTTTCAATACGACAACGGGTCAACACTACCTGTTCCCTACGGTTTTCTTTTTAATTTTAACATGTTAATGTATTTCAAAGATTTAAAGCATGCATATTTTTGAATCTTCTACTTTTTGAAGAGACAATACTACATTGCAATAAATCAGCTATATCAGGACAAGAACAAGCTTATTCAAGAAACAGCAGAAAAGGGAGAAAGAATCAAATGTGAAAGGGATAACCGGGACAACGAATTTTGATAGCCACTGGAAATGGGTAGGGGCAGGAAATTTAGCTTTCTATACGAGTCCTAGCGACTTTGCTCTCTACAGAAAATAAGAGATGGGGGTCTTTATACTGCATGCAGCGTGGCGTTTCTCCGCAGTCTGGCTACAATGGTTCGTTGTTGGGCTTTCCATATTATGACCCAACTACACCGCTAGACAGAGCATTGCCTATCCACTAGACTTTCTACAAGTCCCTCTGTATTAATTTTTTTTCACTAAAGACATAGCTTATTTAATCAGATTTATTTAATCTCTACTGATAACACATTTCTAGCTACTGCAGACAGAGGGACTTGTGAAGTTTGATATTTCACCGACCAGAATACTGGTCGGTAATAAGTTTTTATTTCTTCCCTGCTGATAAGCTGGTTAACAGCAGATTAATCTCTGACAGTTTTTATAATTACTTTGTGATGTAAATTATCTCCTAAAATATACACTCACATGTTAAAATGTTGTAAGGTGTAAAGGTAAAAGAATAGATGAACTATCAACTGCTTTGAAATTTTTTTTGCAAGTATCATATTCAAAAATAAGAGATTACCAATTAAACGTAGTGGAAAATTATGTCACTGGTTAGGATGTGTTTTCTGTGCCCCAACAGGAGGTGGCAAGTCTTTTAATTTCGAAATTGCATCATTTCTGTTTCAATCTACGAAACAACTGACGAAGAGCACAGTTGCAGTTGTTTCTCCTTTCAGGTCTTTAATGGAAAGTGGGTCAAATGGATTATAGAAAAGGAACATCAAAGCAAATCTATTTAAAGTATAGATTGCGCAACATATATTTTTATATTTAAAGGATATATCTTGGAATACATTCACTGACCAAGGCAATGGAAGATACTTTTAAAGCATTTACTTTAGATAATATGAAAAATGTTGACATCAATAAAATGTTTGCTAGTCCCGAATCTCTACTTGAACATCAAGGGGATTTACTTCTGACATTGGCAGAGGAGAGCATAATTCAAACATTATTTGTGGATGAAGCTCATTGCATTAAAAATTGTAACTATACACTTGATTGTATATACTAAAAGAAAAAAAAATGAAACTAAATGTTTGTAATATAAAGGCTCAATATTGTATTATAATTGGTTGCAATTGTATCTGGCAGAAATATATATAATGCCAGACTTATTGTGAATTGAAATTTAATAGTCAACATATATTCCCTTCTTCAGACACTTTATTATTTATATTATTTTGTACTAAAATTTTGTTTTATCTTATTCGGTTCTAAATCAATTAAATTCAGCTCATCTTTATACAAATTTCCCAAATCTAATAAATTAATCATTCATTTTACAGCGGGAAGCTTGATGTACTTAAGAAAAAGGTTGCATATAGACCAGCTTATCTGATCTTCGTTCCCTTGTTGATGAAAATGTTGCTGTAATAGCATCAAGTGAAACTAAAGAAATTATTAAGAAAGACCTGTGTATGGGAAAACTGTGAGGAAATAAGTCCGAGTCGAAATAAGCCGAATATTACGTACTGGGTTCTTAAAATGGATAGTGATGACATAAGCACAAATTTTCAGTGGCTTGTAGATTTGCTTGAAAAGAATTGAAACACCAAGAATGCTGTTTTCTTCAGACAAATAAAACATATTCTAGAGACACACGAACTTTTAGAAACTGTTCTTGGTAAATCAGCATATATTGACTTTAAAGAGGAAGGTCCAAATGACGATTGGAACCGACTTTTTGATATGTTTCCCATGAAAACCGATGACCATGTCAAAAGTTCGATTTGTGCATCATATCAAGACCCAAACGGAAACATTCGAGTTGTGCTTTGCTCGACCTCATTTAGTATGGGTCTGGATGTCAAAGGAGTAGACACTGTAATTCATTACGGTCCAGCAAATGATATAGATGACTTTTTACGGGAATTCGGACGAGCTTGACGAGACCAAACTACTGAATCAAATGCTATTCTCATCAAGTATAAAAGGTGTTTGGGAAGTAAAAACATTTCAGGACCAATGAAAAAATATGTAGGATCATCCGCGTGTGGACGAAAACTCTTATGGATAATTTAGGATTTGATGGACATCAAAGAACCTATTCATTCCTGTTGCGATTTATGTCAGAATGCCTGCAAATGTTTATGCCTGTGTGACAGTTTCAGTACTTGTGCTTGCACAAACAGGTGCAAAGCTGATGTACCTGAAGTATTGGATGCTATTTTACGGTCACAGTCGGAGTCTTGTTCGTCATGTGATTCGTCTAGCAACAGTGATAGCGAAATTGAAGTAATAAAGAAAAAGCCAGTTGTTTTGTTCAGTACTGAAGAAGATATTTAGTTCATTAAAATTCATTCTTAATCGGAGTGTCATGATTTCGAAACAGCAATGTTACCAATTTTGAGATTGTTCTTGACAATTTAAAAACAATTTATTCCTATAATTACATGTAACAGAAATTAAGAACGTCAGCAAAAACTGTCATAATCATTTGTAAATTTAACATGAATTTTTTACTACTAGTATTATACTTATTATTATTATGAACATACAGCACATTCAAAGATTAATATTCCCTGACAAATAAATCAGCCCGTTATGAAACCATTACACAAAATTAAAAATACGACTTTATATTGTCAGCAAGTATATGTTTGTATATGCTTGTGGATTCTGTTTAAAAACATTTCAAAGTTTAAATACGAATGAAGAGGGTCTCTTCACTTTGGAAAAAAAATGTTTCCTTTGAAACTTTCCAAGACTTGTTCCTATCCAATTCTTGATGCAACACATATCTAGACTAGCAAGGGGGTTTGCTTTTATATCTGGGAAAGCACCGTGATATCGACCAGGTATGAAGTCAAATACTCTTTTTTATGAAATTGACCAACAAGAGTTTTAATGTCATCTTCTGCAGAGGCGTTTACCCCTCATAGCTGGCATCCGGATTCCAGCAGTAATGTTTCCGTGATCACCCGTATTTTGAGATTTTCCCCCCGTATTTAAAATAAATGAGAGAAACTAAACTATTTTTGATGTGAATAACTCCTCTACGTATGACTTAGCAATTAAACTGGTGGCCTTAATGAACATACATGCATTTATCTTTATATTCTGATGACATAAACAAAGTTTATCATTTCATCTGTGGAGTTCATCTGCTCCAATTTATCAGCAACTTTTTTCTCTACTTATTGGACTGATTAATTGATCAGAGTTATATTTCAGCTATAACAGGACGACTGTGAGTTTATGAATTCAAAAAGTCATTAGTAATCGATGAGAAATGGACAGCAGGGGCAACAAGTTTCTACTTCCTCTGGAAAAATTGGAAAAATGGGTAGGGGCAGGAAACTTAGCCTTCCATACGACCCCCATTTGCATTTGTACGACTAATATATAAGGGTTTCTTTTAACTATATGGGGCGTTGGATTTCTCTACAGTTTGCGATGAGAATTTCAGTATTATGACCCGACTATTTTTTTAAAATTAAAACGTTAATCGGAAATCATACAACCCCTAATGAATCTTCTCTTCTATGTGAAATATAGAAGGGGCTATATTGCATGGGACGTGGCGTTGCTTCACAGTTTGTCTAGTATGGTTCGCGGTTTAGGTTATCTCTATGTGAAAAATGGGTAGGGGCAGGAAATTTAATTTCAGGAAGTATGACTTGGCTACCCTGCATAGACGAGGTTTCATCTATCTTCAACTTGGGGAAGCGCCCCGGCAGGATGGTTTTAACAGAGACCTACATCATACAGTTTTGAACTTTAAAGAACCTGGTTTATCTAAAGGAAGCTCTTCTTTTAACACTGCCAAATTTCGGAAATGGATCTGATTTAATTATATCATTCCTTATTACATGTAATAAACCGTATATTTGCATTGTGAATCCGTAGTGCGTATCTTTTTTAAAAATACGGAAAATCCGTAGTGGTAAACACCTCTGTCTTCTGTATTAGCCGCTGTATGCTGTCCTGGTGAAGTTGACACTTTTGAAACCTTGTCAAATTGTTTCGAAATGTCATGAGTTTTTAAAGCAGTTCTATTTACCCTAGAAACAGTCCATTCCGTTTATAAACCTGTGTAACTATGAGCTTGATCCTTGAAGATTTTGTTACAATGTTCAATGTCCAAATCATGAGGGTGATTAGAATCTTGCCTCCCTTCGTTGTTTACAGTTCTGTTCCAAAATAATTGATGTCTGTCAGTTAATACTATTTTACTCTGGGCAATAGTGTCCAAAACTCCATATGCATATTTTGTACAATTACAAAACTTGTAGAACAAAAACAAACGATTGTTGATTCTCATGATCCTCTCACCATGTCCCATGTGAATAGCATCATTATGATTGAGTCTAAGCAACCCAAGTATGTGGATAAGTTTTGTATAGTTTAAAACAACCATCCGTTGCAGATGACTCTGAATCCTTAGGGTTACTGTTTGATGCTGTGTACATAGGATTATAGTGTCCATGAATTTGAGCACTTTGATATGATTTTTTAATAGCGTTGTCATCATTGTCAATTTTTTGCAAGCGTCTAATGCACTTTCTACATGCAATGTCTGGGTGTGTATCCGTTATATTCAAGTATTTTTTAATGAGAATACAAAATTCTGTTTTTGTAGATCCATGAAATAGTTTTCTTTTATAATTACTATCCTCAGTCTTATTACCACATAATAAAGATTTTTTTTTCGAATTCGGTGTAAATTTTATAAAATTGAAATATTTTCTCGGAGTATTTTTGGAGTACAATCAGCCATATGTTAAGACAAATTCATAAAAGTTATGATAATGTACTTATCACTATAATGGAAACAAAATATTTGTGTCTGGCTAACGGGACTGATTTTGTTATCATCTGTATGATGTTTTAACACTTGATATCACAGCAGTTTATCAAGTAACTGTCAATTTTATTTTGCACAAAAATTATTTACACAAAGTAGTCAAATCAGACTTCACAAGTCCCTTTCTCCCGCAGCAATCAGTAAACATGTATCTATTAGATAAAAAGTATCTGAAAATTTTTTTATTGTTATAAATGAATTATGAAAAAGTTACTAATCACTAGAGGCTCAGAGACTGAGCCTGTATCGCTTACCTGACAAAAATACTTCTCTGCCATGCATGACCAAAAATAATGTTTTTTACCAATTTTCATCCATTGGCACCCATGTTTTTTGTCCTATTAAATGAGTAAACTTTGCAAAGGGCCTTCTTTTCACCATTCCAATACAGTTTTGTTCAATTTTCAACAGTTTTCAATGCCATCCATTAGCACCCATGTTTTTTGTCCTATTAAATGAGTAAACTTTGCAAAGGGCCTTCATTTCACCATTCCAATACAGTTTTGTTCAATTTTCTTCAACAGTTTTCAAAGAAGATGATGAAAGAGCGATTTTTTTTTCATTAAGTCCAATGTAAAACCTACGATACACGCCGCTATGGTTTTTTTTTGGTCAAAATGGAACAAAATAAACAATCTTTGAAAAGGACTTTTTGTATTTTAATCCTATAAAATTTGATTAAATTTACTTCTTCGGTTTCAAAGGAGAAGATGAAAATATGATTTTCCAAAAGGGTCCAATCTCAAACTAGGTTCTGTGCTGGCAGCCATGTTTTTCATCCGATCGGAACGAAATGAGCAATCTTTGTAAAGGACCTTTAGTACATCATTCCTAAAAAGTTTGGTTGAATTTGCTTCAGCGGTTTCAGAGGTGAAGATAAAATGTGATTTTCCCATAGTGTCAAATATAAAACTATGTTCCGTGCTGGCGGCCATGTTTTTTTATCAGATTGGAACGAAATTAGCAATCTTTGTAAAGGACCTTTAATACATCATTCCTATAAAGTTTTTTTTATGAATTTGCTTCAGCAGTTTCAGAGGAGAAGATGAAATCACATGTGCTTTTTCCCATTGGCTCCAATGTTAAACCTAAGTTCTGTGCTGGAAGCCATGTTTTTATTGGAACGGAACAAAATGAGCAATCTTTGAAAAGGACAATTAGTACATCATTCCTGTAAAGTTTTGTTGAATTTGCTTCAGTGGTTTCAAGAAGATGAAAATGTGATTACCCATAGGGTCCAATGTTAAACTATGTTCCATGTGCAGCCATGTTTTTTTTTATCAGATTGGAACGATTGATTGATTGATAGAATATTGTTTAACGTCTACTCAGCAATATTTCAGCTTTATCAAGACGAGCACAAGTTTGTTAATAAATAGTCTTTTTGGGGTATTGAAAGGGCCATGTGACGGGAAATTCTGACTGCCACTGGAAAAGTAGGGTGAAATCGTCAAGGGCGGGGAATTTAGCCTTGTAGCCGATCACCTACGGACCACCCCAAAAAGAGCTTGCTACAAGGTTCTTTAACGTGCAGGAAGCGTGACATTTCTTCCATTACGTGGACCTGAGTTTACATCCCATCCGAAAGATGGGTTGTGTATTTATTAATCCCGCACAACCACGGAATGGGTCCTATTTCTATATCCCGGGACCCTCGGGGTCAGCCTCCGTTTAGGAGGGGTCACATCCCGCAAGCCGGAGATACTAGGTCCTATTTCTATATCCCGGGGTTCCCCTGGGGGTAATCTGTTAGGAAGACTCATACTCCAAGCTCAGAGGATGCTGCAGGCCTATTCATAAGCCGGGACCGCGCACGGCGGCAGATTGGAACGAAATGAGCAATCTTTGTAAAGGACCTTTAGTGCATCATCTTGTAAAGTTTGGTTGAATTTGCTTCAGCGGTTTCAGAGGAAAAGTTTCCCATAGGGTTTAATGTTAAACTATGTTCTGTGCTGGCGGCCATGTTTTTTATCGTATCTAAGCAAAATGAGCAATCTTTGTGAAGGACCTTTAGTAAATCATTCCTCTAAAGTTTGTTGAATTTGCTTTGGTGGTTTCAGAGGAGAAGATGAAAATGAGATTTTCCCATAGGCTCCAATGTTAAACCCATGTTCCGCGCTGGAGGCCATGTTTTTTATCGGATCGGAACGAAATCAGCAATCTTTGTAAAAGACCTTTAGTACATCATTCCTGTTTGGTTGAATTTGCTCCAGTGGTTTCAGAGGAGAACATGAAAATGTGAAAAGTTAACAGACGACGAACGGACGACAGACGACGGACGCCAAGTGATGGCAAAAGCTCACATTGGCCCTTCGGGTCAGGTGAGCTAGAAAGAAAGGAACCTATCGCAAGTCTACCTATCCACCTATGCCTATGCGCCCGGCAGCTCTGTAGCCGAATCCCCTGAAAACCGATTCAGATGCCGGGTTCCGTATTATCACCTGACAACCGATTCAGATGCCGGGTTTCGTATAATCACCTGACAATCCCGCATCTGTACATGTATAGATGTAAAAAAATAAGAAGAGGAAGGAAAACGGTTGTGGCATTTAAAAAGACAAGTGGATATGCAATTCAGAGATAACACAATTATTCTAGGGGCAAAACAAGATACTTATATTTCTATCTATTGCAAATAAGTAATTGGATTAAATAAATAAATAAGACCTATTTGTTTTACTTTTAAAGTCTCAGTAAAAACAAGTCCCTTGATAATGAGTAAAGTTAACTACAAATAAATTTATCTTCAGCAGACATGACCCAAACAAATTCTGATTTTTTAGCGTTAATAATTGAAATTTGAGAATTTCGTCTCAAGCTCTTTAATTATGAATTTATCTAGTATCTTCCAGCTCGGGATACTCTGTTGTAGAATTTTTGTTCAGTCGAGACATTGTTATATCCGTCCACACTCAATCTCCGACTTCTGATACTAGACATAAACCTTCTTTGGTGGTGATTGCTCGAACTTAAATAACCTTCAAATAATCTTTACAGGAATTATATCTGCGAAATTTATTGGAATGAGAAAGAGCTATGGTACTTTTAATTTTGAAAATAGATATAAATTTCCATTTACATTACGGCGGTTTTACATTTCCTTCACAAAATTGTGCAAAAAAAACTGATTACCATCAAAATTGGTTTGATGCTATAAATGCGTTTGCAGCTTCAAAGTTAAAAATACAAGATATTTGATAATATTAAACTAGAGGCTCCCAGGAGCCTGTATCGCTCACCTGGCTTTCAGTTGCCACAATCGTGGCAACATTGTAAGTTATACAGTTGATCATCAGTCTCTCAAACTTTAGTAACTCAAACAACACCAATATCTTGAACAATATTTAAAGTCTAATTATGTTGTACTATTTTTCTTTGTTGCGCTTTATTGACAAAAAAAAAAACGCTCTTGCTACGGACCACTTTCAACACCAGTTTTGAAACAGAGACATCATTATGTAAATGGCAGTCAACAAACAATTTTCCCGCCTTTTCTGGCAACCATTTTGAAAATAGCCGTCAGAATAATTTTCAACATAAGTTTTGAAGTTGCCACATCAATACCTATTTGGAAACCAAATTTCATTGAAATCAGACAACATTGAATTTTCCCGCCTTTTTGGTGGCCATTTTGAAAATGGCAGTCAACAAATAATTTTCAACATCTGTTTTGAAGTTGCAACTTCAATACCTATTTTGAAACCAAATTTCATTGAAATCGGACAATGTTGAATTTTCCCACCTTTTTTGGCAGCCACTTTGAAAATGGTGGTCAACAAACAATTTTTGACATCAATTTTGAAGATGCAACATCAATACCTATTTAGAAACCAAATTTCATTGAAATCAGACAGTGTTGAATTTCCCGCCTTTTTTGGCGGCCATTTTGAAAATGGTGGTCAACGAACAATTTTTGACATCAGTTTTGAAGTTGCAATATCAATACCTATTCGGAAACCGAATTTCATTGAAATCAGACAACATTGAATTTTCCCGCCTTTTCTG
>MJUU01007937.1:27941-57129 GCA_002080025.1 Modiolus philippinarum
AAGTGGCGCACAATTTGTTCCCATAGGAATCCCTATTGTCTGTTGAAAAACACGGCCTCCACATTCAACAAATATGTTGTCGATCAAAAATTCAAGCATCTTAATCACGTCCTTTTCACTGTATTTCTTGTTTGACTCAGTGTGGTTCTTTACAAAATATGTTTTATCTTTTCCTATTACCAGATAGGAATACCTGCGTTCTCCGGTTTTTGTACAGAAACATTGATGTATCAGATCGGAAATTACTGTTTTAAGTTTATTATGGGGAAGAGTTGTATAAAGGGTAGAAAAATCAAAAGTTTGAATGCTATTGCAGTATGCGAGACTGTTTGAGGAAAGCTGTTCAAGGAGATCTTTGGAATTTTTAAGAATCCACATCTGATTCACGCCGCTCGTGGAATGGGCTTTTTCGCAGTAGCTTTTTAGACCATCTCTAACTGCAGTCAGTAAAGTGGTAAGGAGTTTGGATAGGGGCTTAGTGGTGCTTCTGGCAGATCCTGCAATGAATCTCTGTTTGTAGGGATTCTTGTGAAGCTTAGGCACCCAGTAAATATAAGGGAGATAACTGTTATTCTCATCAACTTTGATACCGAATGATGCTAACACAGAAGTGTGATTTGTGATTATCTCGTCCCTTGATAATGTAGTTGGGGAATAAGTAGGATTGCCCGATGAAGTGTCAATATCCATCTCCTGTAAGTGGTGTTTTCGTGTGCAGTTCCCTTGTGTATTGTTGAATGTGATTGTGATTTTCGGCTATTGTAAGTGTTTCCTGTAATCTTTTCTGTTCAAATTGCCAAACACATTTTAAAGGGAATCAACACGGACTTTTGCAGCAAAATGTGGTTCCAATTGGCTTTGTGGCTTCATAGTAAAAGATCTTTGAATGCTCTCCAATTGGGCCAAATGATAAACTAGGTTCCCTGCTGTTAGCCATCTTCGATAAAGTGCAGACTAGCAGAGCACGTTTTAAAAAGTATACCATCCAGGGACCATTATTACCAAGTTTGATTTCAACTGGCAAAGCAGTTACAGAGGAAAATCTTTCAATACGTTTCACCAATGTTTAAAAAGTCCCCCTAGAAGCCATCTTGGATGAGGCGATGAATAAAGGCATACCTAAATTCAGGGCATAAACCAAGGACTATTGTGACAAAGCTTGGCTCCAATTGGCAAATCACTTCCTGAGGAGAAAATCTTCAAATATGTTTCCACACAGGATTCTTTCACTAGCAGATATGTTATGATCTTATCATGATCTTGACAGGCTTAACCCAATTTTGTTAAGACAGTGTAAGATTTAAAGTTTTTTTTTTAAGATGATTTATTTCAAGGAAGATAAAGATGTGTTAAGAGAGTATAAGATCAAATAAGATCCACTAGTTAATTGCGTTCAGGAACGACCAGGACGAGTTAAAATTGCTAAGATCAAACATGATCTCGATTTGATCTTGTTTGATTTTGATAAACTTGGCACATCTTGATCGCCCTTGAAAACAGTTTTTGTTTGACCAAGTTTGGTTCAAATTGAAAATGCAGTTTCAGAGGAGAAGATCTTTCAATGTGTTTTCCCAAGGATCTTATGTTAAAGACTAACTGGACTAACTGGATTATGCCACTATTGTTGAAACATTTTTAACATTCCACCTAATGACTATTGACACAAAGTTTGGTTTAAATTGGCGTAGTAGTTCCAGAAGAGAAATTCTTCTACTGCTGTGTTTCCCACAGAATCATATGCTTAACTAATTTCCGAGCGGGCGGCCACCTTGGGTGAGGTGCGGACTAGCTGGACACATTTGTAAAGATGACAGTTAAGGACTACTTGACGAAGCAGTTTCAGTGGAGAATATCTGAAATTGTTTTCCTTTGGGCCCAATGTTATAACAAGTTCCCGCTTGTTGCCATATTGGATGAGGTACGGACTACCCTCACACAATTTTTAAAGGGGACAGCCAAAGTATTGTGACTACGTTTGGCTCCAACTGGCTTTGTGGCTTCAGGGGAGAAAATCTTTAAATGCTCTTCCAAAATGTACAATGTTCAACTAAGTTTCCCACTGGCGGACAACATAGATGAGGCGCGGACTATTCTGACACAAATTTTAAAGGGGACCACCAAAGAACTATTGTGACAAGGTTTAGTTCCCATTGCCCAAGCAGTTGCTTCAAGTGTGTCAACCCATAGGGTTTAATGTTAAACTAAGGTTCCGCGTTGGCGGCTTCTTTGGATGAGGCGGGAACTAGTCTGACACAATTTTTAAGGGACTACACAATGACTTTTGTGACCAAGTTTGCTTTTAACTTCCACAGTGGTTTCAGAGGAGAAGATCTTTGACAGAATAGTTAACGACGGACGCGACAGCAAAAGGTCATGGCTATAGTAAGGTTAGCTAAAAATGATATATATGCTTATATTAATGTTTTATTATCCAATTCATACATAATATGAATAAGTGTCTAAGCACATTTCTTATATTATCTTGCGAGAGGACCTTCAATGTTTATGTCTTAAAATATTGCCTGTTTGAATTACAAAGACATATACAAAACAAAATCACTATCTACATATTTTTATGAGTATTACAATTCTTTACCAACTAAAATTGCTAAACTTAAAACATTGATAACTTCCTTATTTCTGAACGGGTTCTAGTCATAGTTAGCGCATTCGAAAGCGCGTTCCACTGTCTTTCATTTTATATGCAACTTTAAAAATATTGGGTCTGAGTGCTTTCCGCTCTGACCAAACGTTCTGTATAGATCGAAATGAGTACTTTTTTACAATCGAAATTTCCTTTTCAATATAAATTTCAACGCTTTATTATCCATTGCGACGTTACCAGTGTCCAACAAATAAATAAATAAATAAATAAATTACGCAAAAGGAAACAAAGTATTAAGAAAAACATTTGGAAAACAATTGAATCAGACCATTCCCCCTTTTCATTATCTTACAGTATTTTGACAAATACAAAAAGGTCAAAGTATAAAGTTGTCACTATAAATTACACAAAACCAAACGCAAAATACACTTTGATACCTTCTTTATTGGTCATATATGGAGCTCATTCAGAAGCGCGTTCCATTGCTTTTAATTTTATGCGCAAATTTGACGCTTTAAAATATCGGGTCTGTACATGTATAGATCGAATAACTAAATACCGAAGTTACTGTGAATTTTGATTCTGCATATGCGCATTTCGACAACTTATGTCTCTTCAGTGCAGATAAAATCTAAACATGTGGAAGACCATAATGTCAAAGATGTTTAAAAACTGATAGAGAACAAAATGAGTACCTTTTAGCGATCGAAATTTCCTTTTCCATATCAATTTCAACGCTTTATTACCCATTGAGACGTTACCAGTGGCTAACAAATAAATAAATAATTAAATAAATAACAGACGCAAAAGCAAACAAAGTATAAAAAAAGAACATTAGGAAAACAATTGAATCAGACCATCCCCATTTTCAGTATATAACAATATTCTGACAAATACTTGTGTTAAATACTCCCACACACTGTGAAAAGGTATGCAAGTTGTCACTATAAATTACACAAAACCAAACGCAAAATACTTTTTGAATCAATTTTATCAGAACCTTCGAAAATCTACATTCGGCATTTAGTTTTTAGAAATTGCATTCTAAGTCTCAAACCCGAACTTTTTTAACATGCAGGAGCTTAGATTTTAGCAATTATTGGAATGTCGGAAAAGTTCGAGCTTGAGAACTTGAATGCACTTTCGCAAAATTAAATGCTCTTTGTAAACTTTAAATTCTTTATTTTAATTAATTTATTTAACAATTAGGAATTCACATCCAGTAAGCGGTATAACAGACCGAGGACATGTTAAACACTATCAAGTACGAGAAAGAAATAATCGTAATAGGGCGACTAGGCAAGAATATTTAAATGCAACTGGAAAGCGGGAGAAAAATAGCAATGAAATCAAATTAAATTTCCTATACAACTCCAATTATATATATGAAAGGGTTCTTAATAATGCATTTAATATGGGTTTATGGGTTTGTTTCTCATCAATCTCTATCTATAATTGTTTGCAATCAAACTAGAGCCGTATTTCGACTTGATAATCTTACATCAACAAAGTTTCCCTATTCACCACTTAAAGCGTCCTGTCAGCTCTTTCAACTGAAAAAAGATTCAGATGCCTGGAATTAATTGTTTGTCAAATCAACGGTAGTAGAAAACCGAAGGAACAAAGCACGAGATTACATAAATCAAAGTCCAGAGACAAGACATAAGCAAGAACACCAAAAGACGAAAGACAAAATACACTACATATCCACAAAACACACGAACATTACGTATACAACACAAACAACTAAAGCACTAACAGTGTGAACTCTCAAAAAACAGAGTGACATCAGGTGCTCCGGAAGGGTAAGCATGTCCTGCTCTGTATACAGCACCCGGCACACGGTCAGTGAGGCATATGTTTTGAAAGATCTGTTAGGTTACTGATTGGTTATTGTCATTTGATTGGTTATTATCATTTTCTAACCCGAAACAAAACTAATTGAGAGCCATGGTACATATAACTTCTCTAACCCTCAAACAGTACCAAGGTGAAATTTTGAAAAGCTTTTGTAATCACTTTAGAGTCAAACATGGACAGGGACAAACCAGTACCACAAACATCACTGACGAAGACAAAACTACAATTTAACAAGACAACACAAAAAACTAAAGCACTGAGAGTGTGAACTCAGCAACATCAGGTGGTCCGGAATGGAAAGCATGTCCTGCTCTGTATACAGAACCCGTCACACTGTCAGTGGGTAAATCCAGGGTAAAGTTAATGCTTTCATTGGAATTAATGCATTTACTGCAGAATGACAACTTCCACCACTGACACCAAATTGGCTTGTGCATTTGATTAATCAATATTGTTAATTGGCTTTCGGCACCTTCCAAGGTTCCGGGGCTTCGTCTGCATAGCTGACCAGGAGCATCCCGATGTGAATTTATAATTCGAATAATAGTCAATAATAAATCGTTTGGTGTTAATGCAGTGATAAATGGAATCGACTTCAAATGGTGATGTACGATTGTTGGATGGGCAGGAAAACGGATGCACCTATCAACAACATGTATTTTTCTCTTCTCTAATCAGGTAGGAAAATCCGGTTTGATGTCGATGTCCTGTTTTGTGATTGAAACAGGTCAACGGGGTATGATGAAAGATATAAAAGAATATATTAAAAAGTGCGAGATTCAAACCATGTGATATTTTAGTGTTGACATTTAAGTAAAGTAACATCTTTGTTGCTTTCAATTTGTGGGAACAATTTTCAACTCTTGGATAGAATGATGTTCCATTCTGGACTATAAGCCACTTCCTATCAATTAATGATAGGCAAACCATAATTTTTAGGCATATTTTTGCCTAATAACTTGTTAAAATAAAACATTTTTCCAAATGATCTAAAGATAATTTATGATATGCCACTGTTTGATAGCAGAGAAAATTTCTCCCATAAAACTATAGATCCGTTTCTTCAATTCTTCTTTTTGTAAAATTTGAAAACTACAGATATTCCAGTTGATATTGTCCCCAGAATGATTAGATAGAATCAACTTTTTTGAAATTTTCATACCCTTTTGGAAGCCTTGCATAACATTTGCTTATGTTAGCAAGGCATTTGATGATCTATGGATTTAAGGATCATATAATAATACACTATCTATGTTTTCAATACGACTAAGAATCAATACCAAAACAAACAATGAATAAACTATCAAATTTATTACCGGACAGAAACAAATTAGCTATTTCGTCCTAAACAAACTAGAATTTGTAACGAATTAAACAAAACATAATTCATTCTTTCACACAATACTGTAAACGTATTAATTTTCGCGGATGCTAATTTTCGCGGCTTATGAAATATCGACATGTTTGCAGGTATCAATTTTCACGGTTTTCAATGTTCAAAAGGCTTTTTTTACACGGGTACTATTTTTCGCGTTCTAGAGCCAACCGCGAAAATAGCGAAAATTGATACGTTTACAGTAATTTCAAATATACAACCTAGTGCTCTATGATGACAGCACATGTAACAACATTTTACCAGTTAATTCAATGTTTGTTGATGATCCTGCATTCATGGGTAATTGAAAGACATGGTTATATAGCATTGTTTGACATCTACCAATGAATTCTTTTCGAACCGGAGTTAGGGGCCGTCTTGAACTTATGAGGTATAAGCAAAGCTCGTTTTTGAAGGGTCATGCTGACTTGTAGACAAAGAACAGTAACAAAAACGTTGTTAAATTGTTTGCTTTTACCATATGTTTGTAGAGATTTTGTTTCATGTACATTCACTCAATACCCATTCAGTGTTTGTTCAATCATAGAACAATCTATGAAGGCATTTTGATAAAATTGACAAAATTATAATTTTAGACATATTTTTGACGTTTAAGGGTATATTCTGTGGTAGAACTCGAATTTGCCATATTGTTATTTCACTTTTAAATGAAAAAAAAAAACCAAAATGTTGTTTGTGTTTCAATTTGATACATGTAAAGTTTCGCTTAGGAGAGTTATGTCGACTTTGGTTAATTTTTTTTCAAATACCGGAATCCAGTGAATGTGATTGACCAAGTTTTGTTATGAGCCTTAATTTTGATAAAAAAAAATTACTGTGAAAGAACAGTTGTTCGTGGGGTTCAATTTTCGTGGATTTCGTGGTTCGATAAAACCACGAAATTAGGTTCCCAACGAAATGCATATTTGCCATTGTGTTTGAATGCAAAGAATTCAAAACCACGAATATCAGCAACCTCGAAATAGTGATATTTGAGAAAACAACGAAAATTGATGTCCACGAATAAAAGTTCTTCCACAGTATAACATTATACCCATCCCTGGAATATATTTTTTTCAAGCTGCTTAAATCAAATTATGGCACTCGGTAGATGTCCTTTGTACTGGTTTTGACATCTTATTTCTATATTTTTTGTAATGAGTACTTCTTATTATACTTCTTTTGGATTATGGCTTTCCATATTATTTGATTCTAATGCTGCTAATGAGAGGTTACTCCTTGAAACACGTGTCCAGCATAAGGAAATTTACTGCTTTTATGCCACTTGGGTATTTTTTTGTATTTTGTTACCAATCAAACCAAGTTATCATCATTTACAACAAGAAAGCAATACCAATATAAACAACAAATCAACTATCAAAACTAGAAAGCAATACTAAAAACAAAAAAGACATAAAATATGAGAAATACCAAACTAAACAACACATGTATAAACAATCACAAGTAGAAAGCAATACCAAAACAAGAGGCCCTCAAGAGCCTGTATCGCTCAGCTGAACCATGGCTGACATAGAGAGATGAATGGCATTTTCAATAGGGTTTAATGTTAACCTATGATCTCTGCTGGAGGTCACCTTGGATCGGGTGCAGATATGCCAGACGCAATTTTGAAGGGGCAAACCAAGGACTTTTTAGTTCCAATTGTATAAGTGGTTTCAGAGACCTCACCTTTTATAAGAATCCAATATGAACTATGCTACCGCTGGGGGCCATCTTGAATGCAGGATATATATATATATATATTTTATAGGGGACCATCTAAAGACCAATAGTGACTTAGTTGAGTTCTAAATGGATTAGTTGTTTCTGAGAAGAAGATCTGTGAATGTGTGTTCCAAATAGTAAACGTAAAATTATGTTAATGGTGCCAGCCATATTGGATGAGGTGTGGGTTTCCTTAGTACCTTTATTGGGAGGTACCGTCCAGTACATTCTAATTGGACAGGTTGGTTATGAGAAGATCTTTGAATATGTTTGCATGTGTTGTCCATCTCGACCCTTTTTAGACCACCTTTCAAAAATAATTTTGGCAAGGGTTAGGTAATAAATACTGCTGAAATCAAAACATTAAAAGGCTTATTCCAAAAATGTTTGGGTAGTAGTTCAATACATTTGGCTGAAATAAATAAATTTAAAGCCCCTCCGCCCCCTATAAAGAAAAAATGGGCAGAGGTTCCCTTATAATCTAGTTTATACATATTGCTGAATTTTTTTTCAAATATTTCAGTTTTCAGTTCTCGTTTCAGTGGCAACTGAGAGTTCCACCATCCATTAGAACCTATATCAGACCTCAATTTCAGAAAAATTGGGCAGGGGTTCCCCTTATATTCCATGTAAAACAAAGTGCTAAAATCAAAACATTCAGGGTCTTCCTTTAAAAAAGATAGGTAGGGATTCCCATTATCTAGTTTTTTTGTTGAAATCGTAAAAAAATATTTAGCAGAATACTTTCCTTTTCTAAAAAAAAAAACAACACATAACTAGCTTGGGCTGTCGGAAACCAAAGACAGACAGACATACAGACAGGGCAAAAACAATGTGCCTCCGATCTAAAGATCCGGGGCCTAAAAACTCGAACAACTTGACAGCAGTTCCAAAACAAACAACATGTTCCATAGCAATACCAATATATTAATCAACAAATTAACGTTCACACGACTAAAGAGAAATACCAAAATAAACAACTCAAATTATCACAGAGTCATCCTGAGGTAGACTGTATGAGATTCGGACAAAATAATTCAATAGACTGAATCGATAATTTACTTATAATTTGATTCTTACTTTTATTTTTAACATTAAGAGGAAAATATCCATGGTGTCAAACACTATAATTTTTCAATACAAAATTATACATGAACTTGGTGATTACCCGTACGAATAAATGAGGCGTATTACGCCTGGAAATCTGGCGTAAATCAGGCGTAATTCAAGTTTCGAACTAAAAACCAGGCGTAAAGGAGCAGGACACGTAAATTTATAGTAGTTACGGGCGTAAGATTTACTACAAACCAGGCGTAAATTCATGGGTTCCAGGCGTAAATTGAATTGGGAGGCGTAATTATTTACCAGGCGTACTAGTTTAAATATTACGCCTGGTTTTTTACCCAGCATGCTATGGTAAATCAAAGGATCATGGGAAATTTCAAAAATTGGCTCTCAGTTTACATTCATGGAGGAAGTGAACACGTACTAGACTGGATCTTTGTTCAGATGAAATGTGTGTCTTATACCTAAGAATAAGTTTTATAAAATCAAAAGGAACAATATAACTCTTAGATCATCATAGTAAGTCTTATAATTGTTAATATTTTAAAAGATCTTCAAATAAATGTGTTTAAAGATGATCAACAATGAAACAAATTATTAAGTTTAAATTTACTATCTGTGAACATTCAAAAAGGATTGGTATACTTTAAAGTCCATGTTAAAATCCCAAGAATATTCAGTTAATTTATATCTATTTCATATGACTAAACTGACATTATTTGGTGTAAATGAGTAACAATATTTATGCAATTGTTGAAGAAGATAAATGAATGCATCTTTGAAACAATTATCAACACAAAAAGGTATTTTTAATAACTGCATATAATTATATACTTTATACCTTTAATTTTCTTTATCATATTTATAGAAAAATATATACCGTACTAAATTGCACACAGTACTCATATACACATGAATTTGTGTTAACTAAACACACGTACACAAAGCACACAAGTATAAGTGTGTAATAAAATTACGCCTGGATTTATATACTGACCAGGCGTATCTCATTTGCATATGACGCCTGGTTTTTTTAAAACCAGGCGTACTCATTTAAATTTTCCGTGTCATTTTACGCTGGGTTTACGCCAGGTTTACGCTTTGTTTGACGCCTGGTTCACCAATGCTTATTACTCTGATATTACCCCTGATTCCCAGAAATTTGTACGCCTGGTTTCCGTGCGTTTTCCAGGCGTCACACTTCGTACAGGTATACACTCCAAGAGTCATAACCCTTCGTTATTTACCACAAATGAATGTTCGTACGTAAAAAGTTATAATACATGGTTTGTATGATACCGTTGGTATATTTCATGCCAAACCAAACGTTTATTTAGCAAATATGGTAATTTCATGTCTATTTGTGTGTATATGCTTATTCTATTATTTTTTTTTTGTTCCTTATTATCAGTACACCCATCAACAAAAATGCGAAGCTCTGGTTGCATATACTGGGAAATTACAGTTTGTTCGCAAAACACCAAAACAAGTCTAGGAAAGGCGCTTTCACAGGCTTTTGGAATTGTCGTTGAAAAGAGATTATCATCTGTAGCCGTTCAACTTATGCAAGGCAAGGGTAATGTAAAATGTTCCTCAATAATATTTTCTCTGGAGTTTATTTCTATCATTTCATTTTGATGTCTAATTTTTCATACTTAGGTGAATTAAGAACTAAAAGTTACGAATTACGCATTACGCATTATTTGTGCTGATTTTAACTATACATAAATGACGCATTTAGGTCGCAGTGCCCTGCGTATGTTGTTAGTGTGTTGCAGATCTGTCTTGCCTCCTTCCGGCCGTAAATGGCCCTGATAAAAAATCTTCTTTCACCTCAGATTTATTGGTTGATTGTGTTGTATTTCCAATTTTACTGAATATGAGTTTTCAAGGGTAATGCCTTTTACAAAGCTAATTCGGGTTGCTTTGTTTCCTTAAAACGATATATGATCTTAGTTTATCAAACCCTGTAAAACGATATCAGATGGAAAGAATCTTTGGTCTAACGTTTCGGCCGACTATAAGCTGTTTTTGATGATACATGAAATGGGTTGGAAAAGTCCTACCTTGGCCGTCTTTGCATTGTATATTTTACTTTTTTGAAACTTTTAAACACCTTAAGGTGGATCGGTGGTATTCCGCCATTTTGTTTTTATATTTTATGCTTTGATAGGTAATTTTTATTAAAGAAATATACAAACATTTTAAAATTTGGCCAAATCTATACAATATTTGGCTAAAAACACAAACAATGGGTCTATTTCTCTTAGTTTACCATTCATTTTTGAAGGAAAATTCAGAATAGTATTTTTACTGTAAAATTCTTTGAAATGAAAATTTAAACAAGGGAGGTAATTTCAAAAAATATTTTACAAAGAAATCGCTACGAAAATTTTGACTTTGTTCAAAACAATTTCGTAATAAGGTACGTGACCCCCATTTTTCTTTTTGTGTTTAGAAAGATCAAAACAGGGGCTAGCAATATACAAAATTTATCGAAATTCTCATGGAATTAAGTTAAATAATTTTAAAAAAATGGCAATTTTCCTTAACATTTCAACTAAAAAATCCATATTTTCGGTGAAAGGTTGTAAGCTTATATGGTCCGTGACCCCCAATTTATATTTTAATTTTTTGGAAGTACAATTTTTGAAGTTTAATTCTGCAAATTATTGAAAAATTCTGATGGATTTTGCTTAGTCCCCCGAACCACCTTAATATTTATTTATTATAAAATATTTAAAAGGCTTGAAGTAATATTCCAAAATTTGGCCTAGGTTTTACGTATACGACTTAAGTGTGACACGACCAATTTCACTTCTAAATTGTCCTTTGAAGGTCTCCCCTATTAAGTAATCTTTACTTTGAATGTTCATCCAAAGTAAATTTCGACTCCATTTGGCTATATAAGATTAATTATAATTATATTTCAAAATTGATTAAAAATCTCAGTTTATTTGAAAGATTGAAATAGCTAACTTTAAGATTTACTGATTGCTTAGTTAGAGTTTAACGTCAAGTGAGCAATATTTCAGCTATATCAGGACGAAAACATGTTAATCAATTCACAAAAAATATAAGTAAGAGAAGAAAGAAACATAGGTTGAAGGGACAACCGGGACATCGAGTTTTGATTGCCAATGGAAAAGGGTAGGGTCAGGAATCTAAATTTAAGAGCATTTTGTACAAAACTAAGGAATATCCCCCTCCTGCATAGTTATGTCCTTCGTTAATTTTGGCTTTTTTATTTAGATCCTATTGGTAATTTGTTCTCTATCTGGTTTTACACATAGTTCAATTGATGTGATAATTTTAACTAAAGTTAATTGGACATGAAATTCCCGAGAAGAAGTTATTTGAATGCACTTCTCATATCTTCAAATGTAAAACAATATTCCCACTGGCGGCCATCTTGGATGAGGTAGCCATCTGTCGGATACCTTTTCTGAAAGCATCATCTAAGGATCATTGTTACTAAATTTGGATGTTTTGATTTGGTCTGCACTGAAGAGACATAAGTTAACAAAATGCGCTTATGCAGAAACTAAATTCACAGTGCCTTCGGCGTTTTGCTTTTCAAAACAGATGTATTTCCTTGAATTCATATCTTTCTTTTAATATCTAGATTCGCTGAAATGTAAACAACAGTTTGATGTTGTTACAAAAATACTAACTGAAGAAATGAGCTGTTATCTTCGGGTTATAAAGCTAGTGATCCTTAAAGACAATACAGATTTGTTTCATGACATGGACACACATGAAAGAAAAAAAGGTATAGTTGCATTCATTGTCATTTCTGAATTTACATAAAACGTATTCTGAGGTACTGTTAGAAGAAAATATTTATCAATTATTAAATATTACCGATCAACACAAAGTGAATTCCCGTCTTTGCCATTTTTTTAAATAACAGTTATAGTTTCCATTGTATATCGATAGGTATCAACTAGAGTTATGTAATTTCAAAATATAATGAACGAGAATTTTTGAAATTACATAACGAGAGTTGATATTCAAAGATATACAATTCTTTCGAGTTGTTAAAACTATTTCTCTTATGACTTTCAAAAATAAATGCTTGTGTCGTCGCTGTTGCGTTTCAAATAACAACACCGTTGCCAGTTTCAAAGTCTCGTTCTTTACCACAAATAACTATTCGTGCAATTAGTAGAAAATTAGCGTGCATCATAAGAGAATAGCTAACTGAATTGTTCCCGAAGATATTATTTGCTGGGAATTCTGTACGAGATCGGTAATTGTAAACCGCCAATACGTGCAATGAATGCAAATGGAGGTAATAACAATATTACCGAGCAGAGTTGTCAAGAGCCGAAATCCATTAGAAAAAAATCAGGTAGAAACCACCGGAAAAATTGTGGACCGCAAAAGAAATTGCGGGTTAAACCGGTTTTATGGCATGCCAAACCTCCCCTTCCATTGCGGTAGTGTCCGGTAGCAACTCATCAGCAATTGCTATTGAAAGGTCGTAGACAGTTAAAAGAAATGATCATCCCAGTACTAAGTAAAAATAGAATCCTGAATCAGAGTTCCAACTAGTCCTACAATATAGAACTTCGCGCTGTTTCTTTTTCATATATACTGACTTTCAATGAGCAGCGCAAAGTCCTATCGTATGTGTCCCAAAAACCCGTAGCAATATTTTTTTACAAGAGTTGGACATATAGTTTGATCTATGGTTTAGAATTATACTAACAAAAATGAATATAAGTATTTTACAGTTTACTGTAGTACCAAATCTTCAATAAAAGCAGAAAATCCCACTTTTTTTCTTGAATATCAAATCGAAAGTTGGTTGTCATGTGCGATTTGTTCCTTCATAATATTTGTCCCAAAAGGAAAAAGTATTATAGAATATTTGTTCCAACGGAACAAATATTATGATATTTGTTCCTAAAGGAATAAACGTTATATAACAATTGCTCCGAAAGGAAGAAATATTATGCCAATATTATTTTGTTCCAAAGGAACTTTTGTTATAAGGCACAAATATACGTTGACAAACTTGCAAAATCATAGTCAAAACGATTGAGATAAAAACGTACTGTATCATTCTCCAACTGAAGACATGCTTTTCACCAATACTACTTAAATCAAAAGCTTTGGGGGTTAAGTTCCCGTCGCTAGATTTCTGATACCTGCAAGTATTCTCATATTTTTACCCGATTAAGCAAAATATCCAAAAATAGACATCTAAACATCGTCATTTTGACACGCTCCCACGAGCAGAGTACCTATTGTTGTGATTAATTCTTTTGTCATTATAATTTAAATCAATACCCGACTTGTTTTACCTGGTGGGTCGTCTCGAAATGTTTCACATCTTTGATTATTTTCATACTACGCACGGGAATTGTACACCGAGATAAGAAAAAAAATAAGGAAGCAGTGGATTAAGATTCAAGACAAGTGTCAGATTTTCAAAAGTAAAATTTGAACTTCTCGTGCGAAATCCACTTCTTGCGTGCATTTTTATAATGAACTTCGTTTTTTTAAAACTGGGTTGTTCAAATTCGAAAATCATTGAAATATGGCGATTGCTCTAGATATTGCACCGCTTTGGAAGTTACTTTATTTATTAGTGTTGGGAATAATGGTCTGAATCGCAAGAGGGTATGTTGTTTCATGCTTTACATGTTTAGGTCCATGAAAACTTTAATATATTTGAAAACCCGATGGTGAACAAATAACCAATCTGAAGTAAGCAAGCATCACCTAAGGACAAAGCTTTCAACGGAGGAGATACACCAAGTAAAACAAAAAAATACACAAAAATAAGACATTGTACAGTTCTAACCAAAATCGGCTAGACTACTGAGTTGGTAAATATCTTTGCTCCCTTAGCATAGCCAGTACTGAGATAATGAACTGGGTTAGATTTCGTCTAATCCATGAATCATAATGAAGGTAATAACAAAATTAAAAAGGAGGTACTCAACTCGATATTGATTGGGTGCTATTAAGATACAAAACTTTCACAAGAAGTAATGTAGATCGAAAAGGATGAAATCGCAGTCAAGTGACCTCACCAAGAAAGCAAGTGTGCCATTAGAGTAAAGTTTAGACAGTGCCAAATTTTGTTTATTTTGAATTGATGTTACATTCTCATAGTGTTTGTACATATTACAGGTGATCAATCAAAGTTTCGACGTACTGCATATGATGTAGACACGGACAAGCCTAAAGTTATTCTGACAGTAGAAGCAAATGATGACACGATATTCAGTGCTATAGAGCAGCAATTATGTTCAGAACTAACTAAGTGATTCTTTCGATTTAATGACGTTTTCTGTAGTTCAGTTCACCAGCAATAACTAATACGGGACTTTCGAGAAAGGACGTCTTCTGTAATTGAAGTCATAAATGAGTGCCTATAATACCAGGAAGCGGGAATAAGAGTAAATTCCTGACATATTGATTAAATACAGGCAGAAATACCTAGACATGCCTCCTAAAATTAAAATATTTTTTTATACTTGAAGTTTTAATCTATTATTTGCTCAATTACACCGGTTTTAACATTTTTAATTGGTGAACAATAATTAAACACTGTTTACGCTTAGCTAAGTTTGAAATTACTAAGTGATTCCCACGGGAAGTATACCAATATATCGATTTTTTTGTACAATCAAAGAACTTTTCTGATAACAAACAAAATTGAGAGTCACGTATTATTGATTGTCGATGTATAGCAATTCCAAAATGAACCTCTTATAGTTGGCAAGTAATTGTTGTGCAATTTGAATATAGTTTGACATCCTCGCCATAAAGAAAAGGGAATTAAAAAATGGAAAATAAACTGATAGCATACCTTTGATGTATAAGAAACTCCATCTCGACTGTATTATTAATCAGATTGGTACCGAGAGTTCATTATGAGAATCTACTTATACTCCATCGAGGGACTGTTTGAACATTCTTTGGCATTAAAGTGGATGAAGAATTTAATCACCTCCTTTATATCTACTTGGAACCTATTCATTGGAAGTTCTCGATAAATTGAATGCTTATAATGCCCCTTTTAAATCCCTTGAAAGTTTTTATTTCTCTACCCTCTATACTACCTTACCACATAATCTTATAAAGGAAAAATTCATACGTCTTATTCAATGGGCATTCAAAAAATCCGATTGTGAATATATATGTTCTAATTCCTTTAAAACACATTTTAGTAATACAAGACAAAAGAATTCAACTAATTGGACTTGTTTTGATATGATTTCAGCACTTGAATTTTTACTTGACAATATATTCATTCGTTTCGGTAACTGTATTTATCGCCAGGTCATAGGAATTCCTATGGGTACCAATTGTGCACCACTTATAGCGGACCTCTTTTTGTACTGCTACGAATCTCAGTTTATGACCAACATCAGCAAAGACCCATCTAAACAGCATTTAATTGAAAAGTTAACACCACTTTCCGATATTTGTATGATATTTTAACTTTAAATAATAACGACTTCAATACATGTTATAAGGACATCTACCCTAAAAAACTTACTTTGAATAAAGCCAATTCTGATAATCATCATTGTCCGTTCTTAGACATCAATTTTGATATAACGAATGGTAAATTAGATACTAAAATGTATGATAAAAGGAATGATTTTTCTTTTCCCATAGTTAATTATCCATTTCTGGATGGCGATGTTCCATTAGCGCCATCATATGGTGTTTACATATCTCAACTTGTTCGATTTGCTCGAGTATGTAATAACGTTAGCGATTTTAATGAACGGAATCTTTTCATAACTGAAAAACTATTACATCAGGGTTTTCGTTATCACAAACTAGTTAAAACCTTTACTAAATTTTATCATCGATATAAAGACTTAGTTCATAAATACAATGCAACATGTAAACATCTAATCAAGGCTGGTATTTCACATCCCTTATTTTACGGTGATGTTTTACATAAGAGTAAAAAATACTTAAACTCGCCTAACAAACTTATAAAACCTTTAAATCGTCTAATTCATAAGGATTATAATTACGGTATTGTCGTCAAGTCATTACGTATGGCCTTCTTTGGTATGAACATTGATTTTTTGATAGGGTCTTTGCAGTTTAACTAAACATATTCTAAATTTCTAAAATCTGTATTGCATGGACACGATATACATGAAATCATTATTCTCAACTCCTCACAGGAAGGGATCTTGGTGGAAGCTGTATACTGAGGGTACATAACTTACTTTGTCAGTTGGTGATGGGTCTGGAGCTGGCATGTCAGTTAACTGTTAGTAGTCTCTTGTGATTTCATGTTTTTGTCCGTATATTTAGTTCTTTCAGTTTCATTTTTCACAATTGACTCAGTCCTGTTGCCAACTGAATTTTACTGTTGTTACGATTGTTTTTTGATTTATCACATTGTCTGTAGGGGGAAGGTTTGGATCCAATAAAACTAGTTTAACCCCGCCGCAGCAAAAGGCGGCTGTCCCAAGTCAGGAATTTATTAAGCCTTTGTGTGTCTTGTCCTTTTTTTAGTTAGTTTACTTTATGTCTATAGGAGTCTAGGATGATGTTTATTTCGCTGGACTTGATTGCTCTTTGTTCAGGTGCCGACTCCGACCTGCCGTTGGGTGTGGGGTTTTCTCACCGTTCATTGAAGATCTTATGGTAGCTTTGTGTTGTTATTACTCCCCTTTGGGTCGTTGTCTCTTTGACACATTCCTCGTTTCCCTTCTTTTTTCTATTGGAACCTAAACTTCATAAAAATCCATACAAGCAGATCCATTTCGGGTTCGTCTAGATAACCACTAAACCACCTTCCAAACTTGTTACTACTTAATTTACCATGGCAGACATGGCCTGAATACTATGATTAAGAATACCCCATGAGAAAAAAATCTAAAGATATCCTTAAGAATGTTAGAAGGAATGAATGAAATTAATCGTCCGTAAATTCTATGGTCTCAATCACGAGTTTGATGACCAATATGTACCATCTCGCAACTTAATGGCGTTTTCACATTTGACTAGGTCAAGCATTTTAGCCCTTTATCAAAGCTATCGGACTTGATTTGTTCCTAGGTACAATTTAACTTTGAGAATATCATTTTTCGCATGACGGGTGGTGTAGCATGACAGGGTAATGCGCAGATATATCTTTTCAGTAGAAGTAAAAGACAGAACATGTTTTGTTGAGAACCACACTGAGTCATACCAGAAATATGGGTAGGACCTATCGAGATGTTTAACAAGAATTTTGTCTAATTTGGAGGACGCGTTTTAACTGACATTAGGATTCCATTGGAAACTCCTTGTACCGCTCTTAGCTGACCTTTTATTTTACTGGTATTAGGCTAAGTATTCCCCTTTTACAAGAACTAACACAGAGAAAACAATAACAGTCCTTCAATTTCAGTTTCTATTAATAATCCAAAATTGCTGGAATTGAAAGACATCATTTAATAGATCCACAGCTATTACTGTATTGACATATACCGCATTTAATACTGCAATGAACTTTCCTTTTACAGTGAGATTGGGTGTCACATGTTAAGCAGGTCATGCTTACCCTTCCTGAACGCTTGATGACACTCCGGTATTTAATGGGAGTTCACACTATTAGTGTTTTTGTTTTCTGTGTTGTCTGGTATAGCACACTATAATATTTTGGTGTTGTCTTCGTCGATTATTTTTGTTCTACAATTGCCTGAATACTAAAGGATTTTACAATTTTTATCGCGGCAATTATAATGTTTGATTGTCAGAGAAGTAACACGTACAATGGATTTTCATTGGTTTGACTAAGGGTTAGAAAATGACCTTAACCAATTGTCAACCTAACACATCTTTAAACACCAAATGTTTACCTACATGTAGCTGTGTGACAGGTTTCATATGTGGAGCAGGTCATGCTTACCGCTTTCCTTTCCTGATGACACTCCCGTGTTTTAGGGGTTCACGCTGTTAGTGCTTTTTGTAGCACTTGTATTATGTTCTTTTTGTTTTGGTCTTCGTCAATCACGTTTCTGTCCGTGTGTGACATTGCCAAGTATTCTTAATTTATGATTCCTGCTGTGGTATTCATTTGGAATTTTGTCTTTCACAATCAACTTGAAATTAAAGAGACTTCCGTTACACCTACTTAAGCCAAGAACTTCAATCTGTTTCAATCTTTTGTTGTACACTGACGAAAATAGACGTGTTAAATCTAAGCTATATGTGACAAATCTGATGATTTTAACTTCCCGACTGTAATTTTATCCCTTCTTAGTAACAGTTGCTCACATCTCTTGTGTACGCAGATTTTTATAGAACAAAAACACTGTCCCTACATCTGCTGTGTCAGGGTTTTGCTCACCCTTTTGTTAGTTTCGTCCCTAAAGAAACAATGACATCGTTGAAAGATATGACTTGTTAATTTGCTGAATAAAAACTGACATTTAAGCTCGACTTCACTGATTAAACATAACCGGTTTTGCCTTAAGCCTGCATGAAAACAGTCATATGGAACAAGACATGCTTGCTCTTCCATAGCCCATTATTTCACCTTCGATCTTTATAGAAGTTCAAATTATAAGTGCCTTGGTGTTGAATTGTGTTTATTTCGTGATTTTGTGACTGTCTCGTGTCCTTGCATTTCTGTATTATCATTTTTGGACTTTGTTTTTTGTAATTAACGCATCCTTGTTCCAACGGTATTTTCATTCTGCTGTTTCACATATATGTTTAAACACTTAGATAAGAACGAACTCAAAGTGTTTCTAAGCGTTGTCATGGACTTTAAGACTTTAGGTCTTTAGGTCAACCTAACTTAATAAGACTTACCTTACCTTGTTGTGTTTTTACCTTTCGCAGATAACTCATGATTTTTGAAACCGGACAATTAGGGCTATTGAAATTAAAATAAAAGAACGAACAAATGATTTCAATATAACTTGTGGACCTTTAAAGATGTACCGCCTGTCCTTGCTTGGCCGCTAAAGTTGATGTGAAAAATCAAATTGGCTTAATAAAAAATAAACTAAATATGCTCAATTTACCATGAAATAAATATCACTGAAATAAGTCATGTAGCAGACTATCGCCAACCCACATTCCAAATATCATTTATTACCATAAACAGTTGCAGAAAAATTTAAAAAATCAGAAAAATATGAACATGATCACAAGACAATGGAATTAAGGTTAAGGTGGAAAAAAACATAACGCATTACAACGTATTTAAGAGCAATCTAGATAACACATATCATTACCTACCACTTACAGATATTCAGAATAGGTTCTAATAAGGAAAAAATAACCATGTTCACTACACCAAAAATTGATGTCAAGATTAAAAAGTCAAATGGCAGATAAGGCATATGCTACCCAAGAACAACGTAAATGGCAAATATCATGGCCCATCCCTTGCAGTAATGAAAACTGGTCCGTTAAAAGAACCTAACAATGTTCACTAGACCCTGAAATTGATGTCAGTGTCATAAGCCATATATGAAACTGCCTCGCACTAACCAAAAGCAAGTAATTCATTAAATATCAACGACAAGCCGTGTGTCATATAGAGTACTTATTAAGATTCAGACCTACACAAAAATTTAACCAAGGCAGTGGACCGTGAAATTAAGGTCAATGTCAAAAGCCATATATCAGACTGTCTTGTTCTAACCAAGATCTAGCTATAAACCAAACATCATTGACCTACCAATTGTAGTTATTATGAAACAGGCCTAATCAACAAAACTTAACCAGAGCACTTGACCGTGAAATATAGGTCAATGTCATATAATTTTAGATCCACTAGATATGATTCTATTAAAGCTATCCATGGAACAAATATTGTGTTCCTACATCAAATGACTCAGTTAAATATCTTGAGTTGACGCCTTATGTTTCTCAGACGACACATAAAATAGACATACGGCAGAGGTCTCTTATATGTTTTAATATATCAACTTTAATTTAGAGTGTAAGTATCTTGTAAAATATATCTGAATCATGTTTTTGATCTTGCATATTGTATAATAATAGTTAGTGATTACTCATGGTTTCGTTGAAACCAAAATGCGTGTTCAGTGGAAATTGAGTTACAAATATCATTGATGTCATTTACTGCTTTCCCATGGCAAAACGTGGACTTGAACATTTATTGTCATGAAAAGGGATAACAACTTGCCCTCAAGAACTCCTCCTGAACAAAGGAATTGATTTTGAGGAAACTTTCAGAAAATTGTTATCACATGATGCAATAGTTCACCTTCTGTTTTTAGATTATCATCTAAAAATTTTTGAGGTACCCATAAACATGGACTTTGCAAGTGTAAATGAGTCTTGTTATGCAATCAACAATTATTCCCAAACAAATAACAAAATACCGAAAATAATGTGACTTTAGTTTCTGCATATGCGCATTTCGACAACTTATATCTCTTCAGTGCAGATCAAATCAAAACATTTGGAATTCAATGAACCGAACAATATATAAAAGCTGACAGAGAACAAATTACAGATAGGATCTAAACATGAAACCCAAAATTAACTAAGGGTAGGGCTATGCAAGAGAAGGATACTCCTTAGGTTTTAACAAAAGTTTCTTAAATTTAGATATGAATGAAATTTGGCGAGAATTTTATGACATGATGCTATAGTGCAACTCCTATTTTAGATTTTGATCTTTCTAATTTGGGGGATATCCCATAGTGAAACATAGACTTTGCAATCCATAGTCATGGGGATATGCCATCCGCACCCCCTCTTTTATTGAAAATTTTGATCGGCTGTAAATTACCAAAACTACTTAGGGACAGCATTTGAATTACTAAAAATGTAATTGTCACACACACACACACACACACACACACACACACACACACACACACACACACAAGTAGTGTATCGGGCCTCTTTGGATCCATAAAGTCTATGTTAAAGTCCCCTCGAAACTGCCCTCCGAAATTAACGATCGCCTTAATTGATCGATTATCAGTCTTTAGAGGGCTAATTCTGTTTGAAATAACTGTCATTCCGTTTACTTGTATACAGACATGGATATTTTAACCTGTCCCTTAAATATATTTATAGTTTGGTTTAACGCTTAAAGCCCTACCCCTTCCAAGTTATCCCTCCCATTTTGTAAAATGTCTGCAGCCCCATCTTCCAGCGTCTTGAACGTAGAGCATCGCAAAGGTAGTGTAACGGTGTGAAAGTGGTGGGACGCTGGAAGATATTCAGTCATCTATTAAACCTATAATCCTAACTTTCCCCTTCGTGACCCTAACTTACCCACCTAATTACACCTAAAACCCTAACACTAACCCAGGTCTTAATGTTTAATTAACTCATTATTTTCATTTGTGTATTGTTCCATTACTCCGGAAGCTCTTTAAATGTATTTCCTAAGCTTGGACGTGCTTTTCTATTGTTTGAGTTGTCTCGTTGTTTGTTATATAACCCCAAAACCATTGTGTTGTTTTCTATTGATTTGTTTCCCTGTTCTGTTCTGTCTTGTTTTGTTCTGGTTTTTTCCCAACCGTAACTGTAACCTCATTTTGTTTCTATATATGTATTTCTCCATTGTCGTTTTTCTTTTGCTTCTATGAGGGAGTTTCCTTTCTGATACTAATTAAATAATCAACTAGTTACAAGTATACATATTTTATTTTCTCCGTCATAAAACAGCCATGGGTCGGAGAGCCAACCACATGCTGTCTGTACAATTTAAAAGCCATAAGTTCTTGTCCTTAAGTCATCCATGGCGACCCTTTTATCGAACACGATCCTATAATCTTTGTCTTGATGTACGGTCAGTAATTTCTTTTGGTACCTTTTTATTTTGAAATCATCTGTTACGGTCTTCATGTCGTTTCTGTTGTTGATGATCATATGTTTTATCGTATCGAAGTTAATGGTGGGGGCATTTCTGTAATTGAGTGTTATTCCTCGTACTTTACATAATGTCATATTTCCGTCCTTGTCAGGTCTTTCCAATTTGTTGCTTAGTTTTTCGGTCCTCCAGTCACGAACTCCGTAATTTTGTTGTTTGGTACTTCGTTCGTAAAGTACCCTAGGTAATCTCCCAATTCGGGTCTCCATTCTCCAGGTTGAGATGCATAAACGATGGAATCGGGGTCGGCATATATGGCAAGGGTATTCAACTTCTCCAAATAACTGTACAACTTCAGACTTGCTTGGGCGGTCGTGTAAGCAGCAATGGCAACGTTGGTACGTCCGGATTCCTCTTCAAATTGTTCTTTATACTGATGTCTAATTTCCACCATCTCATAGCTGACAACATTGATACCCATAACAAGTATATGATCGCTAGTTAACATGTCGAAGTATTCTGCAGGATCACACAGGTATTTGATTTGAGGTAGATTAGATCTTGGATCAAATTTTCCCCAAAAGCTGTTCAACGTCAACTTGGCTAATGCTCGTAACCTGGATTTCGTTGGATTTCGTTGGATTTTATCGTACTTGAAGAGAATACTCTCCTTTTTATGGTACTTTCTGATATACCTCCATATGTCCTCTTCAGACTGACACCATTCTGGCCATCCACTGGCTTCCTGCTTCATTTTTAGAAAGGTATTAATATATTGGATGAAAAGTCCTCATGTCTTCGTTTATCTGTTCAATTTTATATCCATGTTCCATGTTCCAAAGCTTTCTTGATTTCGCCTATCACCCAAGTTCCGGTCAGTACTCGTTGCTCATCGACATGCTCACACGGTGTCTGTTGATGTGTTTCGGCACAAGTTTTACACAACGTGAATAATAATTTCTTATTGATTTTTGACGGGAGCACTGGAATGTAGAGTCCTCTAGGTGGCAGTACTTTACATTTGATGAGTCCTTCGTACTGTTGAACGTCAGTGAAGTTTCCTGTGATGATCTAGGGATGTCCAACAGGAATCTTAGCGGTCTTGTTGATGTAGGGATACAGCGAGGTGACGTCTGCATACGATATGTCCTGGTCCTCTTCATACAGTTTAAATGCTTCGGTTCTTCCACCATAAAAGGCGTCTCTGTGCTCCAAAGGAGTGACCATCTCGGTTTGTTGGATAAAGTTTCTTAAGGTTTCATTTTCCCGAAACTCTTTGTCAAACTCACATTCCCATTTACCAATATGGATGTAACCTTGACCTTGCAAGTAACGTTTCTTTTCCATGGTTCGTTGATGAAGATCACTCATGGTCATGCCATTGACTGGATTGACTGTGTCAGCACTATAACGGTGTTAAAACAAGGTATTTTCGCTCTTTCTAATGCTCATATAGGTTATGTTTGCTTCTATGTAGTAATCCACACTCGGTACACGGAAAGTAGCTGTCGTTGTCGTGTTTTCTCTCGTGTCTGTCTAGATTATCTTTTCTAGTGAAACGTTTCAGGCATATTCAACAGGTAAACACTTCATATTCGGCCTAACTTATATATTTTTATTCAATTAATTATGTTAAGTTCACTTACCTTTGTTCTGGGTATTTTCGCTAGGAACGTCTGTTCAATTCGGTTGTTAGTTGGAGAATGAGAAAGTTGTTCGACGCGTCTGATTTTATACAGGTAGACGCATGGTAACGATGGTTCTGATTGGTCGGTTATTTGTGTTACGAGCTTTGTGATTGTTCGATTATTCTGTGTTCTGATTGGCTAGATTTAATACAAAATCGGCGTCTGATTGGTTGAATTTCCTGTAATTTGATTGGTTGGTTCATTTCTCCTTTGGTAATCGTCTTTCTTTTAATAGATCGAATATCCCAGAAGATGATGCAATCGATCGATGACGTTAATTATTTTCAAGGTGTATAGATCGATGATTCTATTGAATTATACTGACGCGAACCATTATAACACTTATTTACCTTACGCTTCGCATATTTAATATTTTTTATGAATGGAATTATTAAGTGTTATTACATGTATGTGATAGATGTATTGATTTTCTACTTAAATTTCACAATTTTTCCACATGCCTTGTTTATTTTCTTATTCGTTTAACAGTTCTTGTAACTAAATTGTATTTTAATTTGCAATTTTTCAAATTTTATCACATAGGTTTTGTTTATTTCCGTGTTCGTTAAAGAATTTTGTAACTATTTTTATTTTGTTTAGTGTGTTTTAATTTTTTTTACACATTTTATCAAATGTTTTAATTTTATCACACGTTAATTTTAACATTTTATAACTATTTTTTGTATTTTATTTACCATGTTTTAAACCAATTTGTATTTTACTTTGCAATTTTCTAATTTTTATCACACATGTCTTGTTCATCTCATGTTCGTTTAACAATTTAATAAGTTTTTTGTATTTTGTTTAGTATGTTTTAAACTTATTTGAACGCATTTTTCTATTTAATTCCAATTTTGTTAAACTTAAACACATCTGTTTTTTTTTTTTTATTTTGGGGGTTTCGTGATTATAGTTTGTTTGAGTTTCATGGTTTTGTACAAATTTTTGTTTCAGCTAAGGTTTTTGTAATATTTCTTTGAAAGTTTTAGTTAAAAATGGTGTAAATTTTGTTTTACTTTTACGTATTATCTTATTTGTATTTAGCTCTAATTTTGTAACAATTTTCGTTTAAAGTGTGTTTTTTGCTTGAATTTTGTGCGATTTTCTAGGTAATTCCAGGTTTATGCGGCGGCAAAACCTATTTTTCCTCTGTGCGGTGGTGAAATTGACGCTCTAAGCGTTTCTGCAGCGGTGAAATTGATGCTCTTAGCATTTAAAATCGAGAATTGCTGGATTTTTTTTCTTGATATTTTCAGTTTTGTACGGTGGATAAGCGGCTTTTCCTGCTGCTGCTGGGATGTTTGTGATATTGCTGCTGCTCGGGGTCCTACTACTATGCTGCTGCTGCTGCTTGCAAGTGTGGAATATTGCTGCTGTCTTGGGTTTGGACTTTTTACTTTTAAAGTAGTGGGTGTTATATTGGGAAGGGCTTCATCACATTTGTTACATGATTCAAGGGTTCATAAAGTCAATTTCATTGTTTATTTTCTGTGTAATGAGACAGGCATGGGTAGGAGATCCACGTGCAATCTTTACATTGTATCTTGAGTTAAAAGTCCATTCAACTGGATAATGATTTCTTCTGCATCTTCTTGGTTCTGGATTTGTACTGTCTCGAAGGAGCTGTTCATTGGTTCGTTGGGTTCTATCTTCAATGTGATGGTAACACCATTCATGTTATTAGGTTGGACTGGAGCGTCTTCTCTGCTTTGATGCTTGGTACGTTCATGACGTAATAGCACATCCTTTCTACTGCATTTGTGTCCACATTCTTCACAACGAAACCTGTTGGGCCTGATTTTATGTGAATTCATGTGTCGTTGGAGATTGTCTTGGCGACTAAAGGTTTGGTGGCATATTCCGCAAGTCCGTCTCTGTGGGTTGACTTCTTTCGGTCATACAATAAGAGGCAGTTATGGACATCCTATTTAGTCTTGCTGTTTTCATTCGTCTCAGTGGTTGACTTTTTCTCTCAGTCTGACAATAAGGGGTAGTTGTAGACATCTTGTAGAGTGTTGCTGTTTTCATTGAGTGCCTCTGTTTAGTTTCTGGAACTTCGTTATGGAAAGGTAAAGCCTTGCTTTACACGTCTGTTTAGTTCGAAGGTTAGAAGCAGAATGGGAACTTAAGTCGTTGTGGCTTGTTATATAGGCGGTTTGGATTGATTGATTGATTGAGCCCCTGTCAAAATTGAGGGACCCCAAGAGTCATACCATAAAGGATAGAGATTTACAAATGTATTCATTGGATTAAGGCCGGAAAACATATACCACACAACTATATAAGTGTATTTTGAAAAATTCATCAAATGACCCCCTTGTCAAAACTTTGGACCCCCTCGTAACAGAGATACTTTTAGAAATAGGACTTCACATATGTCACCGTTCGATTTAGATGGTCAAAGTTACCCGAAAACACATATAACATGTCTTTAGTACTTGACTTACGAAAAATTGAAATTTGGGCCATCTCCGAAATTTTGGACGCCGCGTGGTCCCCCAAATATTAGAGATTTGGGCTTAATTAATGTGACTATTCGATTAAGTTGGTCAAAGTTACCCTGAAAACATATATGACACGTCTATAGTACTCGACTTGGAAAAAATCGTATTTTGGGCAATTTCCGAATTTTCTGGTACCCCTATCTTCCAAACGGAAAGAGATAGATACAAATACAAATAGTTAAAAATTCTTTAACGAACACGGAAATAAACAAAACATATGTGATAAAATTTGAAAAATTGCAAATTAAAATACAATTTAGTTACAAAAACTGTTAGACGAATAAGAAAATAAACAAAGTATGTGGAAAAATTGTGAAATTTAAGTAGAAAATCAATACATCTATGACATAATAACACTTAATCATTCACAATTCATAAAAAATATTTAATATGAGAAGCGTAAGGTAATTTAATTTTATAATGGTTCGCGTCAGTATAATTCAATAGAATCATCGATCTATACACCTTGAAAATAATTAACGCCATCGATCGATTGCATCATCTTCTGGAATATTCGATCTATTAAAAGACACACGGTAACAAAAGAGAAATGAACTGATCAATCAAATTGCAGGAAATTCAACCAATCAGACGCCGATTTTGTATTAAATCCAGCCAATCAGAACACAGAATTACAGCAATGGAAACGTTCAACATTCCCAAAATAGCGCTCATCGTGTGAATCGTGTGCGTTCATCGTGTAGATCGTTTGCGTTCATCGTGTAAATCGTGTGCGCTCATCGTGTATCGTGTATCGTGTAACGTGTAACGTTCATTGCGTGTAGCGTGCGTTTACTCGTTTCATTTAAATTCCGCATTTTATAGATAGGTTTACCAGTTTTTCGCAAAACACCGTTGTTATTTATTATTATTTTTTTCAACTCGAAATATACCTTTTTTACAACCGCCGATTTTACAAGAAGAAAATAAAAATATTATCAGATAAAGTATCACGTCTGGCGATTTTTTGTCACAAATTTAAGTACTGCAGGCACCGGTTTAATATAAAATGGAGAAAAAGTGCCCTATCTTATATATTTATGATTTCATTCTATCAAGTTATAGTATTGCGGACACCGGTAAATAATATGAAATAGAGAAAAAGTGTCCTAGCTTTTACATTTATGTTTAAATTCTATCAAGTTATAGTATTGCTGACACCGGTATAAGATAAAATAGAGAAAAAGTGCCCTATCTTTTATATTTATGGTTAAATTCTATCAAGTTATAGTATTGCGGACACCGGCATAATATAGAATAGAGAAAAAGTGCCCTATCTTTTATATTTATGGTTAAATGCTATCAAGTTATAGTGTTGCGGACACCGGTATAATATAAAATTGTGAAAAGGTGCCCTATCTTTTATATGTATGGGTAAATTCTAGCAAGTTATAGTATTGCGGACACCGGTATAATATAAAATAGAGAAAAAGTGCCCTATCTTTTATATTCATGGTTAAATTCTATCAAGTTTTAGTATTGCGGACAAAAGTATAATATAAAATAGAGAAAAAGTGCCCTATCTTTTTTATTTATGGTTAAATTCTATCATGTTTTATTATTGCAGACACTAGTATAATATAAAATAGAGAAAAAGTGCCCCATCTTCTATATTTATGGTTAAGTTCTATCAAGTTAGAGTATTGCGGACACCGGTATAATATAAAATAGAGAAAAAGTGCCCAATCTTTTATATTTATGGTTAAAACTATTAAGTTATAGTATTGCGGACACAAGTAGTATATAAAATAGAGAAAAAGTGCCCCATCTTCTATATTTATGGTTAAGTTCTATCAAGTTATAGTATTGCGGACACCGGTATAATATAAAATAGAGAAAAAGTGCCCAATCTTTTATATTTATGGTTAAATTCTATTAAGTTATAGTATTGCGGACACCAGTATAATATAAAATAGACAAAAAGTGCCCTATCTTTTATATATATGGTTAAATTCTATCAAGTTATAGTATTGCAGACACCGGTATAATATAAAATAGAGAAAAAGTGCCCTATCTTTTACATTAATGGTTAAATTCTAACAAGTTATAGTATTGCGGACACTGGTATAATATAAAATGGAGAAAAAGTGCCCTATCTTTTATATTTATGGTTAAATTCTATCATTATAGTACTGCTGACACTGGTATGACTTAAGTCAGAGAAAAGTGCCCTATCTTCTATATTTATTGGTAAATTCTATCAAGTTATAGTATTGCGGACACCGGTATAATATAAAATAGAGAAAAAGTGCCCTACCTTTTATACTTATGCCTAAATTCTATCAAGTTATAGTATTGCGGACAAAAGTATAATATAAAATAGAGAAAAAGTGCCCTATTTTCTATATTTATGGTTAAATTCTTTCAAGTTATAGTATTGTGGACAGCAGTATAATATAAAATAGAGAAAAAGTGCCCTATCTTTTATATTTTATGGTTAAATTCTATCAAGTTTTAGTATTGGGGACACTGGTATAATATAAAATAGAGAAAAAGTGCCCTATCTTTTATATTTATGGTTAAATTCTATCATTATAGTATTGCAGACAACGGTATATTATAAAATAGAGAAAA
>MJUU01007937.1:59362-76551 GCA_002080025.1 Modiolus philippinarum
GGACACCGGTATAATATAAAATAGAGAAAAAGTGCCCTATCTTTTATATTTATGGTTAAATTCTATCAAGTTTTAGTAATGTGGACACTGGTATAAAATAAAATAGAGAAAATGTGCCCTTTCTTATCTATTTATGTTGAAATTATAAGAGTGTAAATCTATTTTAAAAGTAATGTATCTTTTCTTAGGTTCATTACTACGGTAAATATCAGGACTTTTTTTATTTGACGTAAATTATTTTTTGATAATTGAGCATTTTTTAATTTTTTTGAATTGAACAGTTTTGAACATTATTTATTGAATTTATTTATTTTTCTGACAAAATTACAACATTTTAAGCTTTTGTCGACCCTACTCTGTTATTGTTACGGCAAAATTGGAAGAAGCACTAGTTGTGCGCAGAGAAGTGAAGATGAAAAAAGATGAAGAATTGTACAAGGCAATTAAAAGAAGTCACGACCATTGGTATGATGTTAGGCATAAAGAAAACTTTGTTTACAGCGACACAAGAGAGACCAATGTGAAGAAAGTAGCGAAGAAACTGAACCTGAAATTAAGAGAACTTTATTAATCAAATAAAGGGCGAGATAAGCCCCTCAATCTTTAACTTAGTTCCCAAACCCCTTCTTTGGCTTCAATATTTGTTAATTGTTATTTTCTAAATTGTCCCTAATAAAATTGTAGAAAAAAAAAAAAAAAAAAAAAAAAAAAAAAAAAATGAACAGACATTCCAAGCGAAAATAACCAGAACAAAGGTAAGTGAACATAATTAATTGAATAAATATATATAAGTTAAGCCGAATATGAAGTCTTTTTATATGCTTACACGGACCGATGAATAAGTTATTAAATGAAACCAAATAAGTAATCAATAATACAGAATTAAATAAGTAATCAATAATACAGAATTAAATAATAATCAATAATACATACATGTAATTGAAAAGTAATGTGTGTTATCTTTTTACAGATGAATACGTGCGAATATTGTCAGGAAACTTTTGTCAGAAGGAGCCAGCTGTTGAAGCATTACCGACTAAATAACAATACCTGATAGTACAGTGGTGATACCAGACGACACAAAATACGGAAGTTGCAATATATTGAACATAGAAACCGTATGAAGATGCATTTAAAATCCGATATTCCATGGTGTATATAACATAAAGAAATATAAAGAGCTCAGTCACCAAACTTTAAGATTAAAAGGAAACGTCTAAATATTATGAATCTTAGGTAATTGAAACCTTAACCATTATAAAGATAGAGTGATAACGTGATATAAAATCTAAATCTATGAACGTTATTAACACATATGAAAACAGTAACTCAACGACAAATCCCCGGTTCGCTTTTATTCCTATTGTAAATAAGACTCCGGTGAAAATAACGACAAGTTGGAACATGCGCATGGTGATTGGCGTCAATGTCTAGCCATGCACATATAGATACAATTCAAATATTCTTCAGTGCACAGTCATCGGATATTTATTAGACAACGACAGAGGAATACCATAAAACAAGGGATTAGATAATAACAAAAATTAAAGTCCAGACACATGGCAAAAACGAGATCACAGTTAAGCAAAAGACACCCAAAATGTACATAAGACAGCTACAAGGCACAAAAATAAAATGATGACATTCACAACCGACACTTATTGTTTGGAAAACCGGGCGTGACATCAGGTGCTCCGGAATGGTAAGCATGTCATGTTCCGCTAGCGGCACCCGTCACACTATCTGTGAGTCACTATCAGGGTTTTGTTGAAACTTGTTATGTAAAATCCGTGAAGATAGTTTGAATTATTCCACGGTTTCTTTAAACAAAACGGCGATGTAAGTAATTTAGGTCTGAAGAAATAAAAAAATAAAACAATTGATGCACTCTTTTGTAAAATGTGACATCTTCATGAACAAGGCTCTTTGAGCCGCTCTAAACTAGTTATAACCTGAACTTCAAGTATCTAATAGCCTGACCAAGTCGATAAACAGAATGTAGTACCCAACATTTCTGAAAATGCATCCCACACAATGAAGTGACTATAGAAAGCGTGTGACAAAATAAATTTCAAGTTAGTATCATTTACCATTGCAAAGAATAGGTTGACAAAAAATTAATCTATATTGAAAAAAATGTCAAAAACTGACTAAGTCGATGAACAGGAAATAGTTTCCCGAAAATGTATTCAACACTGCGACAAAATTTCAAGGTTGTATCACTTACAATCGCCGAGAAATGAATGGAAAAAATTATAATGCAAACAGTGTCCAAAATTGACAAAGTCAGTAAACAAGAAGCGCATCCCGAAGTCTGAAAATGCATCCCATAAGATGGCATGACTATACATTTATATAAAGCTTGTGAAAAATTTGAACTTGGTAAAATTCCTCATTGCAGAGAAACGCTTGACAAAAAAAATATCTATAATGTATAAAAATATAAAAAAAATGACAAATTCGGTAAACAGAAAATAGCAAATTGACAGATCTAAAATGTATTCCTCAATATGGCATGACTATAAACCTATAATTGCATGCAGAGAAACCCGTGACAAAAATATCTATAATGCAATAAATGTAAAAAAATGAATAAAATTGGTAAATATAAAAACGCAAATTAACAGGTCTGAAAATGTATTCCTCAATAGGACATCACTATACACCTAAATAAAGCTTGTGGAAATTTGAAGTTGGTATCGAAACGCTTGACAAAAAAAATATTTATAATGGAATAAATATAAAAAAAATGAATAAAATTGGTAAACATAAAATTGCAAATTGACAGGTCTGAAAATGTATTCCTCAATAGGGCATGACTATACACCTAAATAAAGCTTGTGGAAAAGTCGAAGTTGGTATCATTCTCCATTGCAGAGAAAAGCTTGACAAAAATTATCTATACTGCAGATAATGTAAAGAAAAATAACTAAATCGGTAAACATAAAATAGTAAATTGACAGGTCAGAAAATTTGTCCAGTCCCACAATTTGGCATAACTGTACAGGTTTGTTACAAAATTTCAACTTTATATCATTTCAAATTGCAGAGAAACGCTTGACGAAAGTTGTGAGGGACGAACGGACAGACGAAAAGACGGACACGGGTCAAGCTGTTTACATTCTTCTCCTTTATAGCTCGCGTATACCTATAGTTTGTTTTTGTATATACAAAGCTTGTGACAAAGTTTCAAGTTTATATCAAATACTATTGCAGAGAAAAGCTTGACGCAAAATTACTATTGCAGAGAAAAGCTTTACGCAAAATTACTCTTAAATGTAAAAAGTGTCAAAAATTGACTAATTCGGCAAGAGCAAGTAGTAACCCGACAAACCTGGAAAGACATTCAACAATATTGGATGACTATATAAAGCTTGTTACAAAATTTCAAGTTTCTATCAATAACCATTGCAGAGAAAAGCTTGACGAAAAATTACCCTAAAATGCAAAAATTCTTTACAAATAATTAAATATACCGAAGCTACTGTGAATTTATTTTCTGCATATGCGCATTTCGACAACTTATGTCTCTTCAGTGCAGATAGAATCTAAACGTTTGGAAGACCATAAAATCAAATATGTCAAAAAACTGATAGAGAACAAATACCCAATATGATCTAAATGTAAAACCAGAATCACCTAAGGACAGAGCTTTGCATGAGGGAGATACTCTATAGTTTTCAACAAAATTTACAAAAATTTAGATATTGCAAGGTTCGAAATAAAATCGGCTTTCGGGTCAGCACCGAAGTACTGACTACTGGGCTGGTGAATACCCTCGGGGACTAACCACCACCAGCAGAGGCATCGACCCAGTGGTAACAAATAACTAAATACCGAAGCTACTGTGAATTTATTTTCTGCATACACAAATAAATGCGCATTTCGACAACTTATGTCTCTTCAGAGCAGATAAAATCTAAACGTTTGGAAGACCATAAAATCAAATATGTCAAAAAACTGATAGAGAACAGTATAATCTAAATGTAAAGCCAAAATCAGCTAAGGACAGAGTTTTGCATGAGGGAGATACTCCTTCGTTTTCAACAAAATTTACAAAAATTTAGATATTGCAAGGTTCGAAATAAAATCGGCTTTCGGGTCAGCACCGAAGTACTGACTACTGGGCTGGTGAATAACCTCGGGGACTAACAGTCCACCAGCAGAGGCATAGACCCAGTGGTAACAAATAACTAAATACCGAAGCTACTGTGAATTTATTTTCTGCATATGCACATTTCGACAACTTATGTCTCTTCAGTGCAGATAAAATCTAAACGTTTGAAAGACCAACAAAATTGACAAAAATTTAGATATTGCAAGGTTCGAAATAAAATCGGGTTTCGAGTCAGCACCGAAATACTGACTACTGGGCTGATGAATACACTTGGGACTAACAGTCCACCAGCAGAGGCATCGACCCAGTGGTACAGTACTGTGCAACGTAGCCCTTACCGTTTGACGAACGCGAAACGGATTGCTGACGGGACATGACGCGATCGCTGACGGGAACGTAACGAAACGGGACCGGACGAATCGATTCACGTCCATAACAGTTCACGTCCAGGTACTCGTCATTTGACGAATACAATTCGTCAATTGACAAGAGAGGACTCGTCATTTAATGATATGCAAAATAATCAATAGATTAATAGATAATTGAAATTTTCCAATGAAACGAAACAAATTCAATCGCGATAACGGTTTTTATTTAACATTGACAGTAACTGAACATTGACAGTAACTAGGAACAGTCAAATACTTTCATTTGAAATAAAAAGAATGCATTAATTGAAAATCAGAAGTAAAATTTCCCTTATTTTGTTGAAAACTCAACCAAAATGAGGAAAATGATAAAAGATATCGATCAATTTTAATCAAATCCCCCGGGAATCAAATAATCATTTTTTTCATTTCAAATGGACTGGTCAGAAGAAAACTTTGTATATTAATAAAAAAAAAACATTTGTAAATATTAATTTTAGTTATTACATATACACCAGTCAGTGCGAAACTTTCCTATTACATATTATCTTGTTAAAAATTACATGAAAATGAAAAAAATGTAGTAAAAAATTACTTATGAATCTTCATTTAGTCATTATTTATACACCGGTCAGTATGAAACTTTCCTTTTACATATTATTTTGATAAAAATTCCATGAAAACGAAAAAATATAATAAAGAATTGCTTATGAATTTTCATTTTACTCATTACACATACACTGGTCAATGCGAAACTTTCCCTTTTCACATTATCATGTTAAAAATTCCATGAAAATGAAAAAATGCAATAAAATATTACTTATGAATCTTCATTTTAGTCATTAAATATACACCGGTCAATGCAAAACTTTCCTTTTACAAATTATTTTGTTTAGAATTCCATGAAAATGGAAAAAAATGTAGTAAAAAATTACTTATGAATCTTCATTTTAGTCATTATATATACACCATTCAGTGCGAAACTTTACTTTTACAAATTATTTTGTTAAAAATTCCATGAAAATGAAAAATGTGATAAACAAGAGGCTCTCAAGAGCTTGTATCGCTCACCTGTGCCATGGCTGCTTTATGCAGTTAAAATAATCCAAATGTTTTAAGGGCATTATTTTCAAATTTGTTAATAGACACTGATGTTATATTATCTTAAGTTAAACTATATTCCAGACTGGCAGATATTTTGGATGGGGGTGCAGTTGTACTGTCACCTTCCTTGAAGGGGACCATTGAGTCTAATTTTGGTTCCAATTGACGAAATATTTTCAGAGGAGAACATCTTTAAATGCTTTCCGATAGGCTTCCGATAGGTCTCAAGGTTAAACTATGTTCCCCTGTTCCCCACTGGGGCCATCTTGAATGCCATGCAGACAAGCCAAGCAAATTTTTCAAACGGGAACAACTATGGCCCGTTGTGACCAAGTATGTTTTCATTATTGGCTATGTAATTTCAGGAGAAGATCTTTTAATGTTTTCCCAGTGGGTCAAATGTTAAAACTGTTCGCCGCTAGCAGACATCTTGCATTAAGCAAAGACTTGAAAAACAACTCTTTTGCAGGGCGGCAACCTAAAGACTATTGTGGCCAAGTTTGGTTCCAATTGGCTGAAAAGTTTCAGAGAAAATCTTTGAAAGTGTTTTCCCATAGGGTCCAATGTAAAAACTATGATCCCTGCTGGCGGCCATCTTGGATATAGCACAGATCTAAAAAACAACTTTTTTGCAGGGGCCCATCTAAGGACTATTGTGGACAAGTTTGGTTTCAATTGGCCAAGTAGTTTCAGAGGAGAAGATCTTTGAAAGTGTTTTCCCATAGGGTCCAATGTTAAAACTATGATCCCCGCTGGCGGCCATCTTGGATATAGAACGGATCTGAAAAACAACTTTTTTTTGCAGGGGACCATCTAAGGACTGTGGCCAAGTTTGGTTTCAATTGACTCAGTAGTTTCAGAGGAGAAGATCTTTGAAAGTGTTTTCCAATAGGGTCCAATGTTAAAACTTTTATCCCCGCTGGCCGCCATCTTGGATATAGAACGGATCTGAAAAACAACTTTTTGCATGGGACCATCTAAGGACTATTGTGGCCAAGTTTGGTTTCAATTGGCTCAGTAGTTTCAGAGGAGAAGATCTTTGAAAGTGTTTTCCCATAGGGTCAAATGTTAAAACTAGGCGGCCATCTTGGATATAGCCCGGATCTGAAAAACAACTTTATTTTTGCAGGGGACCATCTAAGGACTATTGTGGCCAAGTTTGGTTTTAATTGGCCAAGTAGTTTCAGAGGAGAAGATCTTTGCAAGTATTTTCCCAAAGGGTCCACTGTTAAAACTATGATCCCGCTGGCAGCCATCTTGGATATAGCGCGGATCTGAAAAACAACTTTTTTGCAGTGGACAATCTAAGGACTATTGTGGCCAAGTTTGGTTTCAATTGGCTCAGTAGTTTCAGAGGAGAAGATCTTTGAAAGTGTTTTCCCATAGGGTCCAATGTTAAAACGATGATCCCCGCTGGCGGCCATCTTGGATATAGCCCGCACCTGAAAAAAACAACTTTTTTGCAGGGGACCATCTAAGGACTATTGTGGCCAAGTTTGGTTTGAATTGGCCAAGTAGTTTCAGAAGAGAAGATCTTTGAAAGTATTTTCCCATAGGGAGCAATTTTAAAACTATGATCCCCGCTGGCGGCCATCTTGGATATCGTGCGGATCTGAAAACAATTTTTTGCAGGGGACTATCTAAGGACAATTCAGGCCAAGTTTGGTCGAATTGGCCCAGTAGTTTCAGAGGAGAAGATCTTTGAATGAAAAGTTTATGCCGGACGGACGGACGGACGACGGACGCAAAGTGATGGCAAAAGCTCACCCTGGCATTAGCCAGGTGAGCTAAAAATTACTAATGAATCATCATTTTAGTCATTACATATACACCGGTCAGTGCGAAACTTTCTTTTTACACATTATTTAGTTAAAAATTCCATGAAAATGAAAAAATGTAATAAGAAATTACTTATGAATCTTCATTTTAGTCATTACATATACACCAGTCAGTGTGAAACTTTCCTTTTACATATTATTTTGATAAAAACTCCATGAAAATGAAAAAAAATGCAATTAAGAATTACTTTTGAATCTTCATTTTACTCATTACACATACACCGGTCAATAGGAAACTTTCCCTTTTCACATTATTATGTCAAAAATTTCATGAAAATGAAAAAATGTAATAAAAAATTTGTCATGAATCTTCATTTTAGTCCTTACAAATACACCGGTCAATGCGAATCTTTCCTTTTACACAGTATTTTGTTAAAAATTCCATGAAAATGAAAAAAATGTGATAAAAAATTACTAATTAATCTTCATTTTAGTCATTACATAATACCGATTAGTGCATAACTTTCCTTGTGCACATTATTTTTGTTGAAAATTCCATGAAAATGAAAAAATGCGATTAAAAAAAAGTTTGGAATCTTCATTTTAGTTATTACATATACACCGGTCAGTGCGAAACTTTCCTTTTACACGTTATTTTGTTAAAAATTCCATGAAAATGCAAAAATGTGATAAAAAAATTACTTATGAATCTTCATTTTAATCATTACATGTACACCGGACAGTGCGAAACTTTCCTTTTACACATTATTTTGTTAAAAATTACATGAAATTGAAAAAATGTGATAAAAAATTACTTTTGAATCTTCATTTTAGTTATTACATATACACAGGTCAATGCGAAACTTTCCTTTTAAACATTATTTTGTTAAAAATTACATGAAATTGAAAAAATGTGATAAAAAATTACTTATGAATCTTCAATTTAGTCATTACATATACACCGGTCAGTGTGAAACTTTTTTTTCTTTTTACACAATCTTCATTTTCGTCATTACATATATACACCCTTCAGTGAAACTTTCCTATTACATATTATTTTGTTAATAATTCCATGAAAATGAAAAAATGTAATAAAGAATTACTTATGAATCTTCATTTTAGTCATTACATGCACATACAGCGGTCAATTCGAAATTTTCCTTTTACACATTTTTGTCTTAAAAATTCAATGAAAATAAAAAAATGTGATTAAAAATTTCTTGTAAATATTCATTTTAGCCATTACATATATACCGGTCAGAGCGAAACTTTCCTTTTAAACATTATTTTGTTCAATATTCCATGAAAATGAAAAAATGTGATTAATAAATTACTTTTGAATCTTCATTTTAGTTATTAAATATACAACGGTCAGTGCAAAACTTTCCTGTTATATATTATTCTGTTAAAAAATACATGAAAATGAAAAAAATGTAGTAAAAAATTACTTATGAATCTTCATTTTGGTAATTATATATACACCGGTCAGTGCGAAACTCTCCTTTTCCAAATTATTTCTTTAAAAATTCCATGAAAATGAAAAAATGTGATAAAAAATTACTAATGAATCTTCATTTTAGTCATTACATATACACTGGTCGGTGTGAACCTTTGTTTTTACACAATATTTTGTTAAAAATTCCCTGAAAATGAAAAAATGTGATAAAAAATTACTTATGAATCTTCATTTTAGTCATTACACATATACCAGTTAGTATGAAACTTTCCTTTTACATATTATTTTGATAAAAATTCCATGAAAATGAAAAAATGTAACAAAGAATTACTTATGAATCTTCATTTTAGTCATTACACATACACCGGTCAATGCGAAACTTTCCCTTTTCACATTATTATGTTAAAAATTCCACGAAAATGAAAAAATGTAATAAAAAATTACTTATGAATCTTCATTTTAGTCATTACATATACAATGGTCAATGCGAAACTTTCCTTTTACACATTATTTTGTTTAGAATTCCATGAAAATGAAAAAATGTGATAAAAATTTCTTGTAAATATTAATTTTAGTCATTACATATATACCGGTCAGTGTGAAACTTTCCTTTTAAACATTATTTTGTTCAATATTCCATGAAAATGAAAAAATGTGATAAAGAATTACTTTTGAATCTTCATTTTAGTTATTACATATACACCGGTTACTTTCCTTTTACACATTATTTTTTTTTAAATTCCATTAAAATGCAAAAGTGTGATAAAAAAAATTACTAATGAATCTTCATTTTAGCTGGGACTAGTTATGTTAGTCTCAGATTTTAGTCTTTACATATACATCGGTCAGTGGGAAACTTTCCTTTTCCACATTGCAAAAGTGTGATAAAAAAAAAATACTAATGAATCTTCATTTTAGCTGGGACTAGTTATGTTAGTCTCAGATTTTAGTCTTTACATATACATCGGTCAGTGGGAAACTTTCCTTTTCCACATTGTTTTGTTAAAAATTCCATGAAAATGAAAAAATATGATAAAAAATTACTCATTGTCATTTAGTTATTACATATACACTGGTCAGTGCAAAACTTTCCTTTTACACATTATTTTGTTAAAAATTCCATGAAAATGAAAAATTGTGATAAGAAATTACTTATGAATCTTCATTTTAGTCGTTACATATACACCGGTCAGTGCAATACTTTACTTTTACACAATATTTTGTTTTAATTCCATGAAAATGAAAAAATGTGATAAAAAATTTGTTGTAAATATTCATTTTAGTCATTACATATATACCGGTCAGTGCAAAACTTCCCTTTCACACAGTATTTTGTTCAAAATTCCATGAAAATGAAAGATTTTGATATAAGATCACTAAGAAATCTCTGTTTTAGTCATAACAAATGCACTGGTCAGTTCAAAACTTTCCGTTTACAAATTATTTTGTACAAATTCCATAAACATATGATAAAAATGAATAATCTTGGTAAAAAAAAAACACTTATAAACCTGCATTTGAGTCATTGCAAATCTACAAGCCAGTGCAAAACTTTTCTTATACAGTTTATTTTTTTTTAAATTCCAATACATGTATATCTAAAAATGAATAATTAAAACTGACTTGTTAAAGTTAGTCATTGCAAATGCACCAATCAGTGAGAAATTTTCCTTTACACATTATTTTATTTAAACTCGATGAAAATGGCAAATTTTGATGAATAACATCCGTCAATGCAACAGTTCCTTTCGAACTTTATTTTATTCTGTTATCCGAACATTCGGGTATTTAAGAAATGATTTATCTCCCTTTCTTAGATTCGACAGATCTTGTCAACTGAGACTAATATAACAGGGATATGAAACTATTTAACAAACTAGTTTGATCGAATAAAAAGCGGTGTCCAGGCTACGATTTTCGGCTGTAACTTTTGATTTACTCAATATAGAATTATTCTAAAAATTTTGCCGAAAAGCTGATTTATTGTATATTTACAACATTAAATTTTCATTCACACAACAATGAAATCCTAATTAAAAATGGGTAATAAATGCACCAGGGGTTGTTTTCTTGTGTATAGAGGTAGTAAAATTATCGAGAATCCGTCCAATAAACAAATGACAGTTATCGATGATTAATGAGCGTCAGAACAATGAAAATCAAGAAAATTGGCCAACATTAACTCGTTAGTTTACCTGTCAAATTCCATCCTACCATTACGAAATTTTATCAGTACAAAGCTCTTTGTATTGGGTTTATAGTCATATATAATTTTTGCAGGAAATATGTTTAACAGTGCTGATAAATTTTGACTGTTGTGACCACGTTCATGCAATTTTTAGAAATAATTTTTTGAGTTCAAACACTAAACTTTTCCCTGTGTATTTTACAACTAAATTTTCAACTAAATTTAAAGAAAAATATACCATGATTCGCATCGAAGTTTCATCTTTTTAATCATATAAATTTTGTAGCATTAAATATTTTGGAGAAAATAGAAAGTGTACTGAAAAAAAAAACATCATGAAGTGTAAATTTCGCGGTATTTCTAAAAAATTCAAAATTATCCAAGTTTAAGAGCAAAGTTTGTGTACTTTGAATTAAAATTTATTTTACAAAAATATACTATGATTTTCAACAATCTTTTTCTATAAAATGGCGTTCTTTGTATTAAAATCGGTGGAAAAATGTAGCTGAAAAGTGTACTAAAACTTTCCTATGTTTCACAGAGAAATGCTAAAAAATACGACGATTTACAGGTAAATCTTCCGAGACACCGAAATTGTAAGAAATGTGAATGTTTCAAATCCCTGTTATATTAGTCCCAGTTGTCAACGAGCTGAAACATTTAATATTTCATAATACCAGCTGATATTAATATTGGTATTATATACGATTTAGTAAACTCCATATAAAATTTTCATTTAGACAATTTGATGTCCTATATGTACATACAGCTGTCCACAGTTTCTGGAAGATGACAAAACTGGATGACAACTTTAAAAACTGAAAATAAATGACAAAATAAAACACAAAAAGGGGTGGTGCTGGTTAGTGAGAACAAAGTAAATTTCTTGACTGTTAAAGGAATCTCACATAAAACACTTTGAACTTAATAAATTTTACCAGACATGAACAGTAGAATTAAAATTAAAAAGTAATTACCATTCATTTTTATGAAAAGCCAAACGTACAAGCGTAAATATCCGCGCACTTTGTTCTAACTACAAGCAATATTTTCCTATTATTGTGTTCTTGTTAATCGTTCTAACATGTCACGAAAGCGTGCATTTATCGTTTTAACTATTACAATAGGAAAAAGAAGGATAACGGGGAATGTGTCAAAGAGACAACGACCCAAAGGGGAGTAATAACAACTCAAAGCCACCATAAGATCTTCAATGAACGGTGAGGAAACCCCACACCCAACGGCAGGTAGGTTTACTTATTATCTCAATAAGAGTGATTAATGCAGTATACGTTTACAATTCGGTATACCTATATCAATTAACATATCAGTGTTTAATTGTGTCCCGTGGTTTTGACCCGTGCAAAATTCATGCTGTCACATCTGGTTACGATTTTATTATTTAAAATAACATCATAATTCATTATTAAAACAGACATGATACCTTTATATGATATAATTTTGTGCATGGGTCGAAAAATATATAATTTAGTTCCTCTTCATATTTTCATGTAATAATTTGTCTTAGGAAACTTTATTTTTATGGCCGGATAGAAATAATTTGAAAATATCAATCCATTTGTGCGCAGGAACCATCGATCTACATGTCCATGTCTCCTTATAACATTTTGGATTAAAGTTGAATTTAGATATGAAAAGTATCACTATTCGAGACTGGAAATATGGAAATATGTGGACTTTTAGTATTTGTTTTTAAATATTGAATGAAACATCTACAGTGTGGCGAAGAGGGAAAACAGGATACAAATTTCATCTTTTTAACAGGGACTTTCATATGATACAAATAGAACAAGTATGGGCACAAGCCTTACAGCCCGATGTTTTCATCTTTATAATTATTACAAGGATGTTAGTTTGAAATTAAAAACAAACAAAAAAATAATAATAATAACATGATTTAGTTACTTTGGATTTCGCTATTTTAACTGACATATCTGTATAGTCTCTTTTAGCTTACCAGTTTCAGGCTCGTGGCAACAGTATATGGTAAATATTCCGTTTTTTGTGTTTAAATAAAAACTTCGGGTTACAGAAGATGTTATGAATATCGGCACGGAATTGAATGGTACATTTAAGAAACGTATATTAATTTCGAAGCCTGGAAGTGTAAGGTAAGTTTCGAGTTATCTTTAAAGAGCATGAAGGGTGTTTACAAAGTTTTGTATAATTTTGATCAAAAAACATTTTTGCAATACTTCAATAATCATCAAGTAATTCGTTTATAGTTATCTGTTAATTCAGAAAATCACAGCTGTTCGTTAAATACTTTCTTATGTGTAATATTCGAGGGTTATAAACACTTCATTAGAATGGTATTTAAGATAAAGCTTCACATACACGAGCGCCCGGATGTTGTATCTAACAAGCTGATACGTCATGCCGGATCTAATGACTCCGTGAAAGTGAAAAAAAAAATATGATAGGCAATTCCGGTGGTGTTTTCGGTGTTTTATCCGGTGTTTTTGGGGAATTCCGGTATTTTCGGTGATTCAAAGTACCGCAATTATTTATTAATAGCAAAAAGATTGATCTGTTGCAATGATGTACCGATCGTGTAAACACTGAGTGAAACGAATCTATATTTCGCAAAATCTTTAACCCGAGACATCACGTGATATATGGACGAATCTGGACGCGAGTTGGACGAATAGGGATCTCGTCATCCGTCTCGTTTCACGTCAATTGATGGATTGGACGAATAACACGTCGTCACGTTAATTAACTGATCGCTGACTGACAGCTGACTACTCCCTGACGAACGGATGACGGGTGACTGATCGTTTTTTCTGTAAGGACTACGTTGCACAGTACTGTAACAAATAACTAAATACCGAAGCTACTGTGAATTTATTTTCTGCATATGCGCATTTCGACAACTAATGTCTCTTCAGTGCAGATAAAATCTAAACGTTTGGAAGACCATAAAATCAAATATGTCAAAAAAACTGATAGAGAACAAATACCCAATATGATCTAAATGTAAAGCCAAAATCAGCAAAGGACAGAGCTTTGCATGAGGGAGATACTCCTTAGTTTTCAACAAAATTTACAAAAATTTAGATATTGCAAGGTTCGAAATAAAATCGGCTTTCGGGTCAGCACTGAAGTACTGACTACTGGGCTGGTGAATACCCTCGGGGACTGACAGTCCACCAGCAGAGGCATCGACCCAGTGGTAACAAATAACTAAATACCGAAGCCACTGTGAATTTATTTTCTGTATATGCGCATTTCGACAACTTATGTCTCTTCAGTGCAGATAAAATCTAAACGTTTGGAAGACCATTAAATCAAATATGTCAAAAAACTGATAGAGAACAAATATCCAATATGATTTAAATGTAAAGCCAAAATCAGCTAAGGACAGAGCTTTGCATGAGGGAGATACGCCTTAGTTTTCAGCAAAATTTACAAAATTTAGATAATGCAAGGTTCGAAATAAAATTGGCTTTCGGGTCAGCACCGAAGTACTGACTACTGGGCTGGTGAATACCCTCGGGGACTGACAGTCCACCAGCAGAGGCATCAACCCATTGGTAACAAATAACTAAATACCGAATCTACTATGAATTTATCTTCTGCATATTCGCATTTCGACAACTTATGTCTCTTCAGTGCAGATAAAATCTAAACGTTTGGAAGACCATAAAATCAAATATGTCAAAAAACTGATAGAGAACAAATACCCAATATGATCTAAATGTAAAGCCAAAATCAGCTAAGGACAGAGCTTTGCATGAGGGGAATTCTCCTAAGTTTTCAACAAAATTTACAAAAATTTAGATATTGCAAGGTTCAAAATAAAATCGGCTTTCGGGTCAGCACCGAAGTACTGACTACTGCGCTGGTGAATACCCTCGGGGACTAATAGTCCACCAGCAGAGGTACCCAGTGGTAACAAATAACTAAATACCGAAGCTACTGTGAATTTATTTTCTGCATATGCGCATTTCGACAATTTATGTCTCTTCAAATTACAAATGATTTAGTCGGTAAACAGGAAGTAGAAACCTAACAGATCTGAAAAAGTATTTCACAATATGGTGGCCAGATGTGGCAATTTTGTGATTTCGCCTTTTCTGCATTCACTTTCCACAGATCCAAAACGCGAAATGAATTTCACTTCATGTTTTCGCGTTTTTTGCTTTCTCAATTTCGCGTTTTCGCCTTTTCGCGTTTTCGATTTCGCATTTTCGCTTTTACGTTTTTGCATTCTCGATTTCATGTTTGTTAAGAACGCAAGACCGCGAAATGGCCGCATATGGTCACCATAAACACATAATTAGTAAATTGATAGACTGTCACAACACATTCAATAACCGACTGCGGACTGGGACTTTAGGAAAGAGACCTTTCAGAAGATATTACGCATGATGATTACGCGTCATGATTTGGAAGATAATACTTTGCTTAACTAAAGAAAAAAGCTATGGGAAGCCGTTTTGATCAGCGTTAGACAATTAAGATGTTTTTCTCTTTTCTGTCACAGGTTGGTATGTTGGTGTATGATAAGAGGTTAAATAGACATCGATGACACGCGGTATCGTTATCTGTTACAAACACTATATAATCCTTCCTAAAGAAGGTTATCCAATTACATCAAACTCTATTGACATAAACACACTAAATTCAATTACATCAGTGGACACAATACGACAAAATCATATAATCCTCAAGAAATGATTTTTCACAAGGGTTCTAATGAAAATATTCAGTCGATATCAGACAAAAACATTATTCAACGTTTTCTGACCTATTTTTCACAAAAAATCGAAAGCATTAAAGAAATTTCCATACAACACTTTTTTAGATGATCACAATTAAAAATCATGGATTTATTTCACAATATCTACCTTTTGAATTATTTCTATGAAAAATTGTCCAAGTCCAAAAAATTATTGCAGAAGGAATCAATAAAAAGTCGAAATCGAATTATCTCTCCTTCCTGGTTTCGCACAATAATTACATTCTTTCTGGTACATCTTCATACAGCGTCCTTCCTGTGGGTAAAGTTTCATCAAAATCCTCCATGTGGTTTAAAGGGAGCTGCGCTTACAAGGTAATGATTGCAGGTGTAATTATTGAAATGTCAAAGTCTTATTAGGCCTAAATTAAAATACTGTTTGTTTGCTGTTCCCCGACCGACCCTCAAAAATTGTCCCGACTGACAAAATTTTATTGCTTCGAAAATGATGATATTTTTTTTAATATTTTGTCCCGGGTCCGGAACGTGAGAGTCATTTATGTTCCGACGTAAAAAGATTTGCATCAAGTGTAGGCTCGACATTTGCGGTAACAGTACTTGCGTGTCAAGCGTTCATGATGCCAATTTATAGAAACCACGTGCGATTATTGTTGACATGTTTCCAGTCAAGGACGAGTTCTTCACTCTTTTAAGGTACGGTCCGCTCATTTTAAAACATAAGGTACCCTTTGATGGTGAACAAGACATGACAGATTTAAAATGAGCAATTATTACACGGGAGAATGTATTAAAAGATAGATGAATCGATCTGCCAAGGCAAACTTTACAGACTAGTTTTTGTAGGATAAATATGATATTGAGGTGTCCAAAATATGTAACAGGACGAGGAAATTCTCAAACCAAAATCTGACAAAATATTGTTTATGTTATTTTAGATCTCATAAAAAATCTTTAACAAATCGGGAAATATAATAAGTTAGATATAATGAAAGCTATTGATTTTATTGTTTATTTTATTTAACTTCAATTTTCAGATTGTTTTCAGGAGCTCCGGCTACAGAGCTGCCGGGCGCGTCACCAGTTGGGGCTGAGGGGAATGGCCTGCCTCTGCAGGGTAGTCATGTCATAATACGGAATGCCTGACCTCGCACCATTGTAGCCAATCTGTGTGGGAAAGGACAAGCGACTCTCCGTGCAGCATTAAAACCCCTTCTATATATTTCTAAGGAAAGAAAACGGACTGGGTGGCGTATAGAAGGCTAAGTTTCCCGCCCCTACCCATTTCTCCCCTTTTCCAATCGCAATCAAAATTCGTTGCCCTGGATGTTCCTGACACTTTTATTTCTTTCTTCTTTTATAAGATTGGTTGCCCTGGAGGTTCCTGACACCTTTATTTCTTTCTTCTTTTATTCAAAATGGTTTTGAATCGATTGAATTGTTTTCGTCTTGATA
>MJUU01007937.1:76837-100436 GCA_002080025.1 Modiolus philippinarum
ACAGATATTATATATAGATTATATACAGAGTGTATAATATTCAAGATTAATGAACGTCAAGGATTTGCATTGGAATAAAAATTTTTGATAAATGTTCCAAGAAAAGATTACATAATACATCAGATTTTGGTATCGAGATTGTGGTAAGGTTACACATCGAGATCGCATTGTACAATAATAACTTCCAAACAATATTTTTCACAAAAAATTACTGTGAATCCAAATGACATCTCAATTTCTGCAAGAAAACCTCTCAATAAAAAAGTTGAGTTGGGAACGGTTATATCTTGACACAGGTTTTACATTTCGGACACATTGATGACCATATTTCCTTACACGGACATTCTCGTATCCTAGTAAAATATTTATTTAACAGATGCACAGTTAAAACACAGTAGACCATACAATAAAAATATAATTATCTAATAATAAAATTTGAGGACGGTGATTCCCTGTTAAGGCATACACAATTTTTGCCAATCTTAGATTATATTTTAATATGAATAAAATTAATAAATTCTGATATAGTAGATACTGTTTAAATTGTAGTATTAACCCAGCGAGTGGTGGAAATATATATGTTTCAAGTATTAAACCCTCCAGAGTTTGTCCTTCCAAATGTAAATATCCTGCCCCTACCCATTTATCCATTTCCATCGTTGCCCTAGGAGTATATTCCCTATTAGATTCTTAATTTTTAAATATCTGTTTGAATATCTATAACACTGGACTTGGATTACTCCAGTAAGAGATGGAGACAATATATGTTTCAGATAATCCACAGGAGAGCTTTAAAGTTCGTATCCATTTTTCCATTTTGAAATAAGTGTCCCTGCTGTCTCATCTACCTTACACCTTTATTTCTCGATTATGCTTCAGATAGTATTTTTTCAAATTCATCAATGTAAATATCCCTCCCCTACCCATTTATCCATTTTCATCGTTGTCCCAAGGGTCCCTTCCCCGTGAAATTTTTAATTTGTGAATGCTGTTTATATATCTATAGCACCGGACTTCGATTTCTCCAGTAAGAGCAGGAGACGATATATATATATATATTTCAGATAATCCGAAACGAGAGCTTAAGTTCATTCCTATGTAAATATCCTGCCCCTACCCATTTCGAAATTGCTGACCCGGCTGTCCCATTTGTCTTATACCTTTATTTTTATTTCTCGATTATGCTTCAAATAGTATTTTTATCAAATTCATCAATCTAAATGTTTTTCTCTTGCCCCTATCCATTTATCCATTTTCAACTCGTTGCCCTGGTGGTCTTTTCCAATTACATGTTTAAATTGTAAATATTGTTTAAATAATCATATCTATAACACTTGACCTCGATTACTCAAGTACGTTTTGAAGACATGTATGTCGAAGATAATCCTCACGATATGTTAAGTTCATCATTCCAATGTAAATATCCCGTCCCTACCCATGTCCACGGACTTCTCACTTACAGTGTGACGGGTGCCAAGCGTGGAGCAGATCCTGCTTACCCTCCCGGAGCACTTGATGATACCTCAGTTTTTATAGGGGTTCACACTGCTAGTGTTTTAGTTTTGTGGCGTTTTGTTCATTTTTGTTTGTGTGTTGTCTTTGTCATACTGTCTCAATTCGTGTTGCTGTGAATTGCCGTGATTATGGATGTGTGATTTTTGAATTTCCCCTTTCCTCATTCTTGCTTCGGTATTCGTTCAAATGCCGATGTATCGTAAGTTCATTCCAATGTTAATATCCTGTCCCTACCCATTTCCATTTTCAAATAGCTGACCCGGCTGTCTCATCTACATTAAAGCTTTATTTCTAAGTATGCTTCAAATTGTTTTTTTTTTTCAAATTCATCATCAATCTACATGTAAATCTTCCGCCCCTACCCTTATCTCCATTTTCAAGTGCTTGCCTTGGTGAATTCCTAATCAGAAGATTTTATATAGTTCTTAGTACACACCAAAGTTTTAATTTTCTTTTTCAATATTGAAAATATCCGCTTTGCCAGTCATTGTTCTTGTAATTGCACTAATTTTGATAAAAAAAAAACTTCCATCTCCGAGTCATTGCCGGATAAACATTCATCAAAGATGATAAAATAAAATGTTTTCCCTACCTACCGACCCATCACTCTTAAAGTACAGTCGGGGAACACCAAACAAACATAATTTTAAGGTCGGCCTGACTAAAATGGAAAAAAATCAAAATTATCGTCAAAAAGGAAGTAGATGACTGATGGACTTTAAAAGTGGAGACACGGTACAGCTCATCATATCAAAGCTTCAGAGCTAATATCTAATCATTACTTCATAAACAAGCTGAGAAATCCTTGACTAAAAAAAATCAAAATATGGCTATAATGGAAAAAATTAAAGTTGTCGACTAATAGGAAGTAGAGGAGTGACGTGCTTCAATTCATTATTGTTTTTCTGGTGCAGTTTGCTTGTAAATTGTGGCATGTGATTGTAGTTCCTGGCCATTGTAGGTGTTTGCTGTTTTCCTGTTTTTGTAATTCAAAAAGGGAGACATGGTACTTATTATACTGAAGCTTCAGACCAGATATCAAACCATTACTAGATACACAAGCTGAGAATTCCTCGACGAAAAATTTAAAAATATGGCTTTAATTGGAAAAATCAAAGTTATCGTCAGACAGGAAGTAAATAAGTGGCGGACATGAAAAGGGGAGACATGGTACTACTCATCATACCAATTATAACTTCAAACAAAATATCAAATCATTACTAAATACAAAAGCTGAGAAATCCTTGACGAAAGATATTCCGGAAAGATGGACAGACGAACACACGGACGGAGAGACTGACAAATATATGGACAAGGGTGTGAAGCAGATGTATTATTACTATATATTGCTACAAGCGTCAAAAATTGACTAAATTAGTAAACAGGAAGTTATATCCGGACAGATCTGAAAACGCACCCAACATCCCACAGTAGGCATCATCATGCAAAGCTACTGACAAAATTTCATATCTGTACCTTTTACCATTGCGGAGATTAATGTGACAAAAATGTGTTACAGATGGAATCACACACACACCCAACCGCACATCCACACACCCATCCACCTACAAAGACCGAAAATAGTATACCCCTATTCCCTGTTGAGCATGGGTATAAAAATCTTATGATAAAAATAAGTCGTAAGTCTTTAACATTTCATATTACTTTACAATTGAAATTTTTCGTAAGATTTTTTGTAAAATAGCTGCAGCTTTAGCCTATGCTGGAATATTCACAGATCGTTTATTTAAACCTTTAATTAGTTTATAAAATCACATTAACTGTTTCTCCGTCGAATACTCAGTACTGTTATTAGTTCTTTTTTTTCCCGGAGTAGTGGGAAGAATTACATCCATTTTATATGATGAGTAAAATATTCATCACCTCTTCTTCTTCTTCTGATATGAATTCTAAAATTCCTTTTCATCAAGGATACGTCGCCTGGGTAAAGGTGAACATCACGGCCAAGGGTTCCACTGAAGTCTTGAAGTTGCCATTTTGGGAAAGTCAGTTCAAAGATGACTTCAGTTTTCCCCTCCTTCATTTTATCCTCCCAATAACTAGAATGACCATCATAATTATTCAAAGCAACCGCTGATCTTTCAGCACTCGGACCAAGCTTTGTAAAATACGTTCCCTCTCCGCAAATAGCATCTCGATCATTAATTTTTGATTGTTTTATCATTTTTGACTGCATGATGTAAATAGCTGAGTTCTTGTCAGTATAATGAAAATAGCTCACTGAAATTGAAAATTAATTCCATAATACATAAATGCACTAATCAATTCCAACAAAAATAAGAGGCCTGGAAGACCAGGCTGGGTGTTAAACCTGATTTGAAAATATTGAGCATGCAGAATGCATTTATATTTTATCTTTTATTCTGTTCCACAGATTTTTGGCCACAACTGAGGATCCTAATAGATGTCTCGCTCATTCCTGCTTGGTAGCTAAACTGGCCTTATCAGAAAAACAAAACATGCTCATTTCTAGACCGATGTTCATAATATTCGCATGGATAAAAAGAGCTTGAGATGTTGTTTCTAACAGTAACTTAATTAATAATTTTAGGAATAGCTGTTACTCTTTTAAAATGATTTTATAGGAACTAGAGCATGTCGAAACTGGCGTTTTCGGAAGGGGCCCGCAATTTCAATCCTGAAACTCTGGGCACAAGTAAAAATCATATATGTGTGGATTCAAATTCTTTTTGACGCACTAATGTGTTGATACAGTAATTTCTTGGACACATTGATTTCTTGAAGTTTAACAAAACCATATCATTTCTTAGCTTTAGACTAAATGTCAAATTATTTCAACTGATTGATGTCAAGAAATCTTTGACAAAAATTTGCTTTTGGAGTTAAAAATAAAAGTATCAGCGAACAGGAATTAGTTCAGTGACAAAACTTTCAATCGCTTACACAATACAAATAATAATTTCCAAGCTTCAGATCAAATTTCAAATCATTCCCTCCAGTAGAAGCCAAGAAATCCCTGACGAAAATTTGGTTCATAATTAGACATCAAAGTATCGACAAACAGGAAGTGGACGCCCGATGAAGTTGATGGACGCCCAACGAAGTTGACAATTGCTTACAACCCATCATTCCAAAGCTTCATACCCAATTTCAAATTACTGTAAATTTATTTTCTGCATATGTGCATTTCGTCAACTTATGTCTCATCAGTGCAGATAAAACCAAAATATTTGGAAGTCCATTAACCAAAAACGTGTAAAAGCTTATAGAGAACAAATAACCAAAAGGATCTAAATAGAAAAGCCAAAATTCAGCTAAGGACAGAGCTAGGCATGAGGGAAATACTTCTTAGTTTTAAACAAAATTTTGTAAAATCTAAATATTACAAGTTTCAATAAAATTGGTTTTCGGGTCAGCACCGAAGTACTAAGAAATCTGACGAAAATTTGGTGTATGGTAAAAAAAGGTATCGGCTAACAGGAAATGGATGCCCGACAGAGTGGAAAGTTGCTTACGTAATAAAACTCTCCATCTTCAAGCTTCAGATCAAATTTCAAATCATTTCCTACAGTAGAAGCCAAGAAAGCTGTGACGAAAATTTCGTTTAAAGTAAAACATCTAAGTATCGGCAACCAGTGGACGTCCCAACAACTTCAAAATTGCTTACATATTTCAAAGCATCAGGAAAATTTCAAATCATTCCTTTTAGTAGGAGCCCAGAAATCTTTGACGAAAAGAAGGTGTGTTTTGTGAAACGCTAATGCCCCCAGGTAGAAGTTAAGAAGAGACATTTAGCATATTGAACAATACTCAATGTGCTTCTGACAAATTCATATAAAGTAACAAATTCTGATATGAAATAGATTACCCGAAAATACCCCCTCCAAGCATTTTTAAAGAAAACAAATTTTCACCCCCTTTTTAAACATTTATAATTAACTCGTTGTGTTTCTGTCTATCAGTGTTATCAGTACTCTGACATGAGTCTAATCATTTAATTATATCAGGAATATTTGCATATACCAGTACTTCATCAATACTGGTTATCCACAAGGTGGAAGGGAGAAATGGATTACATCAGAAATTCAAAGTAATAAGTATTATTAGTAACATCCCTAATCAGTGATATATACAAAGAACTTGAAAAATAATAAGGAGCAGAGTAAACGTAAGTTTGGGTGACTTAATATATACACCTGTTAAATACAAATCACAATCTCTTACTATTCAAAATATATACAGAATCTTAAAGTTTAAAATGAAGAAAATATGCTCAATAATATAAAAAAGTTTCTACGATACAAATTCTATAGTTATCAAGAATCATTTTCTCATTATAATTTTACAGTTTCAATACATAGAATATAACAATATAATTTATTTTCTGATGAAATTGTGGTCAAAGTCACGAAGTCAAATATTATTGTACCAACTGAAAAGTTTTCCCACAAAGAACGCACATGCAAAATATGAATACCCTATCGCTATTCAAAAGATATGCCCAATGTTAAAAGTTTTATGCAGTTGTTCATATTTCAAGGTCAAGATCAAAAGGTTAAATATTCTGGCATCGATTAAACGGTTTTGCCACAAGGAATGAATATGCAAAACATGAAAGCCATATCACTTACTATAAAAAAGATATAACCAATGTTAAAGTTTATTATTTTTTTTCCAAAAAGTCCATCACATGTCAAGGTCAAGGTCACAAGGTAAAAAAAAGACTTTTTACTTACCATTCAAAAGATACTCAATGTTAACTTTTTTTGTGAAACAAACAGACAAACAGAAAGACAGAGAGACAGATAGACCTAAAACTGTATTCCCCGAGAATCTCCGATTCAAGGGCCATAAAAATGCTGACGGACAAAGGGAGGGACAAACAGACGGACAAAGTGAAAACTATATCGCAACCGCATCTCGGTGCGAGGTCCTAATTGAAATATTTAGTATAAACATCATATTTTACTATAGATATAGAGTAAATATCGACACCAAAATCTTCTGTTTATGTACTTAGAAAACTCACTGGGTACGAAGTGCAACGTGCATTTTTGAGAGCAACAGCATTCCTGATTGCTGTTCACAGTTGAATTGTGGGACAAACCGGACGGCTCTAACATCTGGCACTACGACAAAGAAGTAAATAAGGCGAGAGAGTGTATTACAGTAAATTATATGCATATTATAGTTTTTTTTTCAAATACATTGCTTGGTTCATCTACGACCGAGACACGGTAAATTAAACGCATTTGCAAAATATCGTAGTAAATCAAATTTCCCTTCTTAAAGCTTGTTAATAAAACTATAAATGTGGATTTAGTACCACATTTATAGGAAAAATAATTTGCTATAGAAATAGTAACACTCGAAAGGTTCTTGACCTCAGTATTTATATAGAAACCAAAAAATGTCCCAAAAAAAAGAAACTCTTTATTGGCGACAATGCGAAACCTTGTTCACAAAGAAACGACTCTTTGTTAGTGTAAGTGTGAATTTAAAGAGCTTGTTACACTGTTTTTACTGTTTTGTGCAACACAATAATGATGCATACGAACAAAAACAATAAAACGTTATAATTTCTTGTAAATCGAATTGAGTACAGGATGAAATAAAATATATAATGACGAAATCTTGATTTCCATGTTAGTTTAGAAAATGTACATTTATTTTTCGCTTTTGTCATAGATCCTAATTTTGAGTGGATCGGAATTGTATCTCATAAAAATGTTGGGTGTCATTGGTATCTTTTGAGATAACAGAATTTCGATATGCAAGAAGTAATATTCATCTTTGGACGATGTAATTCACCATGTAATCCAGCAGCAAACAAATAAGGAAGCAAAAAGAAAGTGATAATGATATGGTCAGGAAATATTCACCATAACACTCAAATTTCAATAAATGAATACATAAAAGAAAGAATTTAGTAAGAACAAAAAGGCATTGTGGTCAACAAATGTAACCTGTGAAGTTCAATTGTGATCGGATGAAAGATTAAGGTGTAGTAGCCCCCATAAAGTTAACTAAATATGACCAAATTTTAAGTTAAAAAGGGCCAAACTCTGTTAAAGAGGTCAAGCATTCTGACAAGATAATATGAACAAGTAAACTTGGTGGGCTACAATCTTGTGAAGATTGATAAGAATTGGATAAAAAATGTAGAAGAAGTAAACTAAATTTGACTGATTTAAAATGAAAAAGGGCCCTAACTCTATGAAAAAAAAAAATTGAACATTGTAAAGCAAAAAAACTTAAGTCTTCCAAAACTTGGTAGAATTCCTATAGCAGTTAAAAGCAAGAATGGTTGGTTTTTGGCAACGAATTCTAAATGGTAAAAAAGAGAAAATTTCTCCCCTTGTATGATATATTATAAGCTGGATACAGGTGATGTGTATCATTTTAAATTCTAAACGGTTGTCATGTATATAAAATAATAATTTGCCGCTTGAATGTGGTTATTATCAATGATGGAATGATGAAACCTAATATTAATTAATCTGTCAAAAATTGTAAAACAGCTTTTTCATAATAAATTTGTTGAAGATTGGAAAGCACAAATATTTATTTCACCTACGTGTATTAACTATAGAATTTTTAATAAGTCTGAATTTTGGTTTGAGAGCTATCTCTCTGTTCTTCCACAAGATTTATTATAGTCTTATCAAGTTTAGAGGCAGTAGTAAAAAATACCAATTGAGGCTGGTAGATCTTTCAGTATAGATAGATCTGAACGAATTTGTGATTTATTTAATGAGGAAGAAATAGGTGATGCGTTTCACTATTTGTTAAACTTTACTTTTTTCTGCTCTAAAAGATATAAATCTATATCGGTTCATATATACATATAATAATAGAACCATTGTTTGTTTTTCTGAGATAATGAATAGTCAAGATAAATATGTACTTTTTGGCTTGGCAAAATTTGGAAAATTGTTACATCACTATTTAACAACTGGGTATTTGCAATATTCTATTTCAATATACATATGCTAATTCTTATATGTATATATATGTTTATACCATATTTTACACGTGTAAAATTGCCTCAAGTGGGGCCGTTAGTGAAATAAAGAGTTTCAAAGTTTCAAGGTTTCATTCTTACATCTGGACAGCGCAGTCAACAAACTTGTAAAGTTTGGTTACAATCCGATCAAAAAAGTAGTTCAAAAAGTAAAAAGGGTCGTAACTCTGTGAAAAAAGGGTTTCTGACATCACAATATGCACAAGTAAGTATTAGGTCAACAATCCTTTGAAGAATGCTTGCAATCGAATCAAAGATGTAAGTGAAAAGGTGCACTCTAAATCTGTTATGACGGACAGACGAAAGCCGTAGTTTTGAAATCCGGCTAACATTTGAAAATGAATTTGAATATTACCTCCCAATTCAAGATGAAACGATAACATCACTTCCATCAACAATCTCTTAAATATATAACACGCATTCAAATACACCAATTAACATAACGGCTAGAGATGGTGAATTGTATCAAAGAAACAATTACACGGAATACATTTGAGTTGAGCTGTTAACTTATATTTCTTCACTTTTGAAATTAATATTGCAAACACTGGCAGAATATTTCTCCCTTTCCGAACATATTACTTTTCACTCGTTCCGTTAGGAACAAATTTTTAGATGTTTGATCTGCTTTTAAGATTTTTTTTTATTATTTAAACCCTTGGAACAATAGCTATAGAGACATTTCTGTTTTGTAATAAATCTCGCTTTGTCTAGCTGGTTAAATTATCCTTTCCTTAACACAGTTGCTTAAACAAGGTGTTGCCTTTTTGTCAAAAAGGTGTTTCTCTCACCCCAAAAAGTTGTCACATTACGCAAAATATGCTGCCAACAAGATTCTCATTTCGAAATTATGAATCATCATATTTTTAGCTTTATTGCGGTTGTTCACATTTTTCAATGAAAGAAAATGTTTCCTGTCTATCGAAAACTTGTTGCAAGATGTTATATGGATCATTGAACATGCCTGGATGTGGATTGCTCTACTCTACTTCTGCATGTCTTAAATATAAAGAGAATTGGTCCAAAAATGAATTCTATAGAATTTTTTAAACAGAGGCCATTTTAACAAGATATGAACGGGGAAATTTCACTTGTTACAATACTTTCGACACGTAACTGTACAAAAAAATACAGTTAAAGTTTAAATATCTTAATTTTACGTATGTCTAGCAATAAAATATTCAGTAACCGAAAGAATGATTTTATGTTTAGTTTTGTCTTAAAATAGCTCCAGACTTTCAAAGTCCTGAATAAACTTTTATACAATTTAGACGTCGTGTACTTGAAGTCGTATAATTGACGCCTAACAAAGATAATAAAATACCATCACTAACATCATTAAATCAGTTTAATACAAATAACTTTCGCACTGTTGAACCCATCATTTGAAACCTTCCTTTGGAAAGTATATGTAAATCAGTACAGTTTGTGTTTTTGCATATTTGAGATACAGAACCCCCTCGAAAAAATGTCGTCTATGGTATTATCATTTTGTTTCTTTATTAAAAGGCATTTCTCAATTTCAATTTCATGAATAATAAATTACTTCAAAGACAAATATATGAACTTTGTATAGGTTCAAAATAAACGTTATAAATAAACATTATTATATAATTACTTACTTTCAACTTGTCCACCTGACATGATGTTTATCGAGAAGAATAATATGAATAGTCTTTCATTTCAACATGTCCACCAACATTATATAGCCCGCATGACAAGATGTCTATCTTCTCGAATAATATGAATAGTCTTTCATATAGTCTATTAATATGAATACCTTTTATAGTCTATTTAAAACATATTATAATGACGTCTTTTTATAGTGTTGGACTTTTTGAATGCCTGAAATAAATTTATGGTATTCGTTTATAATCTGAAATATGTAGGATTCCCCTTATGCCTAAAATAACTTTAATGGGGTGAAGTGGTCTCATTTTTATGTGCATCGCAGAGACATAAGTTGTCGAAATGCACATATGCAGAATTTAAATCCTCAGTAACTTCGGTATTTCGTTTGTAGCGTAACGATATATTGGAATTAGAATAAATAAGTAAACACAATAAATCAGCTAAATGTTCTATTAATTAAATAACATATCAAATCATCCAATAACTATAGTATACATAAAATGATTAGAAGTTCAATTAAATCCATCAAAATATATTCTAAAGTTATTCATCTACGTACGGCACTAAATTAACTATCCTGAAATATACGCAGTGGTCTTTATATATAGTAATAGACTCCGGGCGGAGCTCATATATTGATGACGAATCTCCCGTCGGAGCACTTAAATAATCAATAGTCAGCTACAATCCCCCTAACAAGATTATATTTGGAATTCCTATTCCATGCTATTAATAGTCAAAAAAGTCTCAGGTATAATTAGTGTTCTATTTATAGATAGTTATCACTATGATGACTCAAACGTTATAGAATTGCCTCAGAATATTTTCGGCGTTTAGGAAATCATTTACATGTGATGTGACATCTTCCACTATGTTTCGTAAATCCAAAGTTTCTTTGTTTATATTTTCTGAATGTGCAATCATGCATTCGCGTTTAACATGTTTAACTTTTACGTCTTTGTTCAGTCTTTGTGAGAGTTAATGTTACTGTGTTAATGTCCTCATTTACCATACATTCTGATTTTAGTTGTTCGTAATCACTGTCGCTCATTTCTAAAAAAGTCCATTGTGATGTCATCTAAAACAACGGCAGTAGAATACCGAAGGAACAAGGGAAGCGATGCCTACAAAAATCGAAGTCCAAAGACATGACAAAAACGGTAACAGATAAAACAAAGACAAAACTAGGACGTGAGACAGCTACAATGCACGGAAATAAAAAGATAACATTAAGAACTAAGGCACTCATAGTGTGAACTCCCATGAAAACCGGGAGTGACATCAGGTGCTCCGGAAGGGTAAGCATGTCCTGCCCCGCTAGCGACACCCGTCACACAATCAGTAAGGCATAAAGTGTTTTGAAAGGTCTGTTTGGTAGCGGATTGGTTAATGTCATTTTCTAACCCTTAGACAAAATCCAATGTAATCCATGATACATGCTACTTCTCTAACCCTCAAACAGTATCATGGTGAAATTTGGAAAATCTTTTTGTAAATCTCTATAGTATGAAAACAATCACAAGGACAAATCGGTAGCACAAACATCACTCACGAAGACAAAAAGTAAAATGTTACAATATGATAAACAAGACAACACGAAAAACGAAAGCACTGACAGTGTGAACTCCCATAAAAACCGGGGAGTGACATCAGGTGCTCCGGATGGGTAAGCATGTCCTGCTCCGCTAGCGGCACCCGTCACACTATCAGTGAGTCAATCCGGGGTTGAGTCAAATCCGGTTATGTCAAATCCGTGAAGACGTGAAATCTAGCTAAAAATGTCCGTTTTTATTTGGGACACAGACACGTCATATCTGTCAATGATGTCATGGTGACGGCCATAGAATTTCTGAAGGGATGAAAGTAACAAAGGCTGAACAAATCCCTGACTAAGCAGCTTTTGGGACAGTGTTTTTGCTCTAACTAAAAAGTCACATCTAAACAATCGGCCGGCTCAAAATTTCTTTCCGTGAATATTCCTCATTTTGAATTTTAGTGTCATCCTCAATATAAATTGTCCTTTCACCTTCCTCGCCTACATTTATGTTTATATCTAGGACATCAATATTTTCTGTACACTTCCAATCAAATTCATCTTCAGATATATCCGAATATTCCGGTATTTTTACATAGTATTCATGGTATTGTCTTTGGTTATCCGTTTCATTATTATTTTCTGTTTCTGAATGACATTTTCGAATATAGGAAAAAGAAGGGAAACGGGGAATGTGTCAAAGACAACGACCCAAAGGGGAGTAATAACAAATCAAAGCCACCATAAGATCTTCAATGAACGGTGAGGAAACCCAACACCCAATGGCAGGTCGGAGTTGGCCCCTAAATAAAGAGTAATCAAGTTCAGCGAAATAAACATCATGTCTTTTTAAATCACTATTTCTGCCGAACTGTGAATCACACTGTCTGCAACTGTAAGTTAATTTATGTCCATGTACTTCTCTTTCATGTCGGGCAAGATTTTTGCGTTTAGTGAATGTCCTGAAACACTTTTTGCATTCTATTTTATCCATTATAACACTTATTTAAATATAACAGGTTTCCTCACTGTACGTCCTGATCGTGTTACATATGATTTGGGCATAGAACTGGTCGGAGCCTTAGTGGCGGAAAAATCTCTACCGTCGGAGGTCCATTGGCGGGAATTATTTTCTTTGAAGTGGTTTTCACAAAATATCAGTTCGTCTTTTGAAATTGCACTTTTCTCTTCATTTTTATCAAACAATTATTCTGTTATCACATTATCTCCGAATCTTTGTAAATCAGGCAATTTTGCTTCTCTAAGTACTTTGTGAGTTTTGAACCATGTAGGTTTATTTGTCCCTCGGTAGGCTTTTAAATTGTCTGCATGCATTATTACGGGCATGTTTTATTTTATATAGCACATCAGTTAACTTCTCCACTATTACCCATGGGCCTGTCCAGGATCTTGATAATTTCTTTTTAATTCCCATTGTTACACCCCGTTGGTACCTTCTTACTAAATCGCCCTCGTTATACTCCATTCTCTTCACATTTTTATCATAATGTCTTTTCTGTCGTTGTGCTGTGTTACTCAATGCTTCGATCTTGCTAACTCATGAATATCGGCCAGTTTTTCTTTCAGTCTAATTACATAACTATGATCTTTGCTATATCACTTTCTTCATTTTATTCTGTATCCATGGTCACAAAGTCTAACGGCATCCGCATTTCTTCTCCAAAAGTCACTTCATAGGGGGATATTCCTGTACTTTCGTGCGGCGTTGAATTGTACGCCATCACCACAAAATCCAAATAATTGTCCCAATCTTTTTTATCTCTTCGGATGTACTTAGATAGCATATCTTTTACTGTGCGATTTGTACGTTCCACCAGTCCGTCCGACCGTGGATGTCCCAGTGTAGTTCTTGGTTTTGTCAATTTACAAAAATTTACACAACGATTGAAAAAGTTTTCTTTCATATTGCCTTCCTTGGTCGCTGTGAATTTCTGAAGGAACACCGTACCTTTTTATCCATCCCTTTAACATAACGTTAGCCACTGTTTCCTCCTCTATGTTAGGAATACCATACGCTTCCGTAAATTTCGTGAAATAGTCGCCAATGACTAACACATACGAATTTCCATTTTCTGACAAAGCTAAGTCTGCACCCAGTCTTTCAAATCGACTACCAGATATATATGATTTCATCTCATGCCGTTTTAGATGTTTCGGGTTTTTCTTCTCTTCACAGATATCACAAGATTTTACATATTCAACTACAGTCTGTCGCATATTTCACCAATAAATGGGCAAAATTTTGCTTTTAACTCTTTCGTGTCCTTCCTGCACTTATGATAATACAGCACCAATAGAAGATCCACTCGCGTCCGTGTCCAAAATTCACTTCCCTTTTCTTGTGGATATGCTAATATCGGAGCCTCTGTAAGCCTGAATTTTAAAGTGGTAAATGCCTCATTGCATTCATCCGACCTAATCCACTGATTCCCTTTTTGCAACGGATCGAATAAACTCTTGCCGATTTTGGAATAGTCCTAATATATATTTCCTATAATACGATGTTAATCCAATAAATTTTCTTAATTCTGTCACATTGGTTGGCGGAGGAATATTTACAACGGCTGCAACTTTTGAAGGGTCTGTTTTCACTCCATCTGCAGACACAATATAACATAAGAATTCAACTTCATGTTTCAAGAATTTACATTTTGATGCCTTGATTTTCAAACCAGCATTTTTGAGCTTCTCGAACACCTTTTGCAAGCTCTCTAAATGCTCATCGAATGTCTTACTATACACAATTATGTCATCCAAGTATATAACTAGAATATTCCATTGAAGTCCATACGAAGCAGTTTCAATAATCCTTTGGAACGTAGCCCCATGATTACACAACCCAAATAGGATGGTAACGTATTGAAATAAACCTCCACATGGCGTTGCAAATGCTGTCTTCTCTTTATCTGCAGGATTCATAGGAATTTGGTGATATACCATATCTAAATCAATAACTGACAGCCATTTTGCTCCACTTAATGTATCTACGTTGTCTTCTATTCGAGGTAATAGGAAGGCGTCTTTCAGAGTTTTCTCGTTAAGTTTTCTGTAGTCAACACAAAGGCGCCAAGTTTTGTCTTTTTCTGTTCAAGCACTAGACTAGATGAATAGGGACTAGTCGCTTTTTCTATCAATTTCTTCTTTTCAAGTTTCTTTATTTTCTCATCGATGATATGCCTCTTGTAAATTGGTATTCTTCTTGGTGGATCTTTAACGGGAGTTTTATCGTGTAGTTTAATAGAATGCATTCCAAGTGAAGGTCTACCTGGACTAACAGAGGGGTTGGCGATTGCATCAGCATGTGTACATAGAAGTTGTCTGAATTTATCATCCCGATATTTATCTAGTCCTTTTGAATCTCTTAATACATAGAGATCATATGGTCAGGTAATTTTTCAATTTTATTGCCACCTTTTACCATCACATTACATATGTCACAACTTTTAATATCATTGCAGTTGTCCATAACTTGCAATGCTGGCACAAGCAGTCCAATATGAGTTCCCTTATATAACCACACATCAGAATCCGTTGGATTAAAAATCCTCGCATAAAAATATTTAGGTGAAACATTCACAAGAACTCTTCCCAACGCCAGTCCATGATGTTTCATGAATTTATTATCAGGACATAAAACTCCAAATGCATATATATTGTTTTTGTCACTTTTGCATACGTTCCTAGTGAGAATAGATTTCACATTGACTTCAGTTTTTGGTGGTATTTGAAGAGTTTCAGTAGCCATCACTCGACTAGTACGTATCCCAGTATTGTCATTATCGAAAGGGACATTTTCACCTATAATTTCTAAACATCTTGTATCGAAATTCCAATTGCAACGAAATTTTGAAATAAAGTCTTCACCTAACAAATTTGATTTTACTCCTCCAACAATAACAGGAAATTCACAACAGAATTCATCAAAACAAATGTTCATCAATGCACATCCTTCAACCTCCAAAGTACTTCAATCCGCTGTTTCGAATTGTGTGAACACTTGGCTAAGCACTGGTCTACATTCTGAACTGTGTGTCCACTTGGCTTAGCACTGGTCTACATTCTGGCAAAATAATTTTGTAGCTGTCTTTCGAAATAAACGTCCTCTTCGAACCAGTATCAACTTTCCACATAATTGTTAATCCTTCCACTATTCCTTTCACCATCATTGATGAATTTCCGTTTACACATACCATTTCCGCAAACTTACTTTACCAACGTTCGATCAAATTCACTGTCTAGTAGATCATCTACTTGTGAATATCCCTTTTCTGTGTTCTGTTTCAAAGGCAGGTCATCATGAGATCTCTGAAAATCAATGTTATTATCGTTGAGTGATCCGGCTGATTCATTTGTAAAACCAGTGTAGATTTCATCTGTTTTACAACAATAACATTCAAATTTCTTCCTTAGATAATCACTTTCTTCTTTAGAGAACACTGTCTGTTCAACATCAGTGCAAGGCCTAATGTTACACTCGGTCGGAGCACGGCCTACTGCTCCGACTGCTGCACATTTAAAGGTGAGGAGCTCTTACAGACGGAGCACTAGACGTCTTTACACACTGACTGATATAATGTCCATATAAGCCACACCCATAGCAACCAACATTCCCATTTTGCTGTTTTCGTTGGAATTTCCCATTTTTCTTTCATTTCTTTTGATACCTTAATATTTGTCTTTCCTTTGTTTTTCTCTTGAGAACTTTCAATGGCATGCACATTTCGTCGTGGTGATCTATTACTTTGTTCACTGAGCCTTATGCATTCCTCTTGCATCGCCATGGTAACAGCTTCGTGCAACGTCTTTGGTCTTGAACGTCTCATCGCTAATCGAAATTCCTCAGATTCACCACATGCATCCAGAAAAGCACTGTCATTAAAACTGCTGAGTCAGGGATATCTTCAGCCTTTGTTACTTTCGCCCCTTCAGAAATTCTATGGCCGTCACTACGACATCATAGATAGATATGAAATGTCAGTGTCACAAATAAAAACTGACATTTTTTGGTTGATTCGCGTCATCCCGGATTTGACATTACCGGTTTTGACTTTACCATGGATTGACCCACTGACAGTGTGACGTGTGCTGTGCACAGAGCAGGACATGCTTACCCTTCCGGAGCACCTGATGTCACTCTTGTTTATTGGGAGTTCACACTGTTAGTGCTTTAGTTTTTTGTGTTGTATATGTAATGTTCGTGTGTTTTGTGGGCATGTGGTGTCTTTGGTCTTCCGTCTTTTTGGTGTTCTTGCTTTTGCCTTGTCTCTGGACTTTGATTTGTGTAATCTTGTGCTTTGTTCCTTCGGTATTCTACTGCCGTTGTTTTGATGCTGCTTTCCTGAACAGTATCCGGACTAGTAGGATACGCTCTCCTAAAGAGGTCTTCAATGGCTTGTCCCAGGTCTCTAAAAGACTCCCCGGGTTTCTCTTTCTTAATCGTGCCTCAACTAAGTATGTCTCTTTCATTTGGCTATGCCCAAAACGTAATTCAATCATCTGTGGTAGGAGATGCCAGTAATTCACCACTTCATTTGGTAGTCCGTGGACATATGCTTCTGCTTGTCCTCTCAAAGCTGTGAAAAACACCATTCTCTTTCGTTCTTCAGTCCAACCATTTAAATTAGCTATATTTTCGTAATATCGCAAGAAATCTTTCCATACCTCGTTTGATCCACCAGCGAAAGTCCTCTTCACTTGAAGATCTGTCCGGTTCACTACATTGGTCTCACCATAAACCGTTTCTTTTCTTTGACCATAATTTGTTTCATCATCAAAATTGAGATTTCTCCTGACATTGGAATCTTTCCTTCTTTCTGAAGAACTGCCTTTTGGTTATCCATGTTCTAAACTTTACGATTTTCTATCAACCAGCACATTAAGTCGTGCACTGGATACACAAATACAAATATTCCTGAAAATTCACACACAAAAATAATTGAAATAATCCATTTCAGAATAAATGTTGTCCAGTTCATTAAGTTTGTATGACTTTCGGGGATACTCTCCCGATAATACACATTACCCGGATACTCATTAACGGGTGTACTTGCAGACATAGGATGTAAAGTCCTATTCATCTCACCAGTGTTAAAATCAAACGCAGGCGGCGGAGACTTGACGGAGTCTGACGGAGCCGCAATGCTCTCAATGTCACACGGATTCCAATTTGATGTGAATTCTGGCTGTGTACTAGGGGTTGTAAATAATCCATACTATTTTTTTCGCTGAGTTCTAATAGAATTCTGATAATTACTACCAGTATCTGCACATGTAAAATCCATAGGGTAAGTTCCGTGGTCGGTGACATCTTCATTCGAAACTTCCATTACAGAATAAACTCTATTTCAATTATTTCGTTTTCCAACATCATCTGGAATTAGCGATCCCGCCGCTGCCACCATTTGTAGCGTAACCATATATTGGAATTAGAATAAATAAGTAAACACAATAAATCAGCTAAATGTTCTATTAATTAAATAACATATCCAATCATCCAAAAATTATAGTATACATAAAATGATTAGAAGTTCAATTAAATCCATCCAAATATATTTTAAAGTTATTCATCTACGGCACTGAATTAACTATCCTGAAATGTAGGCAGTGGTCTTTACATATATTAATAGACTCCGGGCGGAGCTCATATATTGATGACTAATCTCCCGTCGGAGCAATTAAATAATCAATAGTCAGCTACACGTTTTTTATAACCTATGGGCCGATGACACTGCTGGTGGACAGCTAGTCTCCGAGGGCATTCATCAACCCAGTACTCAGTTCTTCGGTGCTGGCCCGAAAACCGATTTTATTTTCAATCTTGTAATGTTAAAATTTTAGGAAATTTTGTTAAAACCCGAGGAGTATCTACCCCATGCATAGCTCTGTCCTTGGATGATTTTGGCTTCCATTTAAGCTCCCATTGGTTATTTGTTCTTTATCAGCTTTTACACATATTTCGGTTTATAGATTTATAATTGCTTTAATTTATCTGCACTGAAGAGACATAAATTATCAAAATGCTTATATGCAGAATCTAAATTCTCAGTTACTTCGGTATTCTGTTATTTATTGCTGGCGTTTTTTGTAGTAATATTTCGTTTTTGGTATCAAAATTAAACTTATGCCCTCTTTTTCAATAGTAATGGTTGAATGAAATCTTATATTTAAACAGAAGAAAAAAAACTATCATTCGTTCTTTTATAACATTCCAGCTATATATTATAACCACTTCAATTATATTCATGAAATGTAAAAATAAGTTTTAAACAAATATTACATTTCGTTACAAAGTTCACATTTCTTTAGACAGGAAGTGCACATCTGACAAGACTCAAAATTGTACATTCCATACAACTAATCATATTGAGGCTGCACACCAATTTTGAAATCAATTCTTTTTTATAGAAGCTGAGAAAACTGCTACGAAAAATTCATGTTTCACTACATTTAGTAACTACGTCCACATCTCGTCAAACAGGAAGTACACATCTGACACGACTCAAAATTTAAGCTTCCTTACAACTAACCATATAGAGGCTACATACCAATTTTGAAATTAATTCCTTTTTATCCATAGGAGCTGAGAAAACTGGGCGAAAAATTCATGTGTCGCTTCATTTCGTGACTAAATCCACATTCCGTTTAACATGAAGTGTACATCGGACTAGACTCAAAATAGGACGTTCCTAACAACTAATCATTTGAGGCTGGATACCAATTTTGAAATCAATCCCTTTGATAGCAGCTGAGAACACTGCGACAAAAAATTCATGTTTCACTTCATTTCGGAAGTAAGTCCACATTCCGTTAAACAGGAAGTACACATCGGACAGAACTCAAAATAAGGCCTTCTTTCAAACACATAACATAGAGGCTGCATACCAATTTTAAAATCAATCCCTCCACTAATAGCTTAGAAAATTGTGACAGAAATAAATTTTTGTGCGAACGGACGGACGAAAGGTCAGACAACGTGAATGCAGTATACACCACTCTCTAACGAGTGGGGGTATAAAACCGAAAGACGACGCAGGACGACGACGTAAGACGACGGATAGTAATACCTTACAGCAGGCGACAAAACTAGTCCCATATAAAACTACAACTGACCTTGTGCATTAAAACATTTCTCCAGTGGCAAGCCAAAAGATTCAACTTTAATGGACCAGCATAACTTATGGCTTATCTTTATACATAGTATATAAGAAGTTATGACGCATTTATTTTGCCCTCTCGTAAAAGGTACAAGTGGTGCAGAATTAAGAAATTTGAGGCTAAAGGTCAAGACTGAAAATCAGTAGAAAAAGTCATAGCTTTGAAAAAAAGGAAATGGCAGAGACATTTAACAATACTTGAACTTGTCGTTTGGCCATATTAAGGTATGTAGTATACTTTAGGAATCTATGGCAACGTAAAGCCAATATTGGAAGTATTCAAAAGGAAAACGGCTGTTACTTTTAACTCCCTATTTGATTCTGGATGTTGCTTTGCCTGAATAAGCGACAAAAGGATAAAAAATTCCTAAATTTACTGATAATATAGAAATGTAATATTAAATGATTTTTTGGAAAAGTTTCAAGGAAATCCACCATTTAAAAAAATGTTTAAGTTCTGTTTGATAACAACTCCCTCACGTGACTAAATATTACAAATGGCAACTGAAACTTAATTTTGACGAAAATCAATAATATCATGTTTATAAAAAATACTCAGTGGCCTGTACCTATTGGATGGACATTTCAATACTAAAAAATAATTCTAATGTGTCTGTCCGTCTATCTGCCTGTCTGTCAACCCGTCTGTCAGGCGTCTATATTGTTGCCTAAGCCTGTAATGTTCAAAGCTCAACTTAACTGGCAAAAAAGTCTTTAATTTTCTTTTTATTATGACACCAAGCTGACGAGATAGACAAGATATGATTCTTACTACATCTCAACCCTCTAACATTAAACACTAAGTAGAAATAGTTTTGTATCATTCACTCTTTAACCGAAATGTTAAAGTTCACCCATAGTCGAAAGTCGTTTATCAAGACCATGTCAAGGGAGGCCTCAACTAGTTATAATGTACGGAAATTGTAAGAACAAAACCTTGCATGCTTTATATAAATTTTGAACTTAAGCGATATAATCATAAATCATAATAAACAATTTGCAACAAGAACTTCTATCAAAACGTAATGTTAAAAAAATGCATTTTTTTAAAATTAGATATGTATATGTTATCGGGCTCTTGACAGTTATGTATCGTAAAATATCAACCCGTGAGCCAGAATATGAAGGCGAGCGGGGTGATATTTTACAATACATCAGCTGTAAAAGCCCGATAACTTGTTTATCACCCTTCATTTTGTATTTTAGATTTGTAATTATTGAACTGAGGTTTCAAATTCTCCCAAAGTTGCGCGGGAACTTCGGCATATATGTCATTCTCGCCTTTTCAACAATTTTAAGCTTAAAAACATATTTTATATATTTTTTTTATCATTTTATTGGCAAAGGTTTTGTAACTGGATGAATATTGTGACCGAAATACTCTAAATAATGTCGATTTTGAATTTTGCAGGAACCTTTCGTTGTTACGCTATTCTATCGTTCCTTGGAGCTTTTATGACGTCATAATGTGAAAATGTCAAAGCTCTGCAGGATATATCAACAACCCAGTTTCTACAATTTTTCTCACGTCTAGTTTATCTATTTGTGTAATCATGGTTCTGTTTTGAATACCTAATCGGAAAGAGGAAATGCAATAGATGTTTATTTTTAGCCATTTTATTTCATTTGAAACCTTGAAAAAAAGTTATTGCCTTTGAAACTTTGGGAGAATCGCTTGACATATACAGGTCAACTCCTGATATATCCGGGTCAACCAGATATGGCTTTTGCGGAAAGGCTCTACAGGCTGATATAACCATTGTTATGTGGTAGAAATGACCAATGAATTGCCAGCAATAATGAAAAACAAAATTGGCTCAAATTAACTTTTAATCAGACGAAAAATAATTATTTTACAAATTAAATACAATATATAACTTATCTGACAATAATGAAGTCCAAGTAATAATCCAAACGAAAAGTTCACTTAATTCCACCAATAAATGTCCAATAGAATATTCCTTATAATCCTCACTAAATAGTTGATAATAGATTCACAATAATGGATGTCGATTTCCAATACGAAAGATGTGCGTGATAATCCTGTATAAACTAATTAATCCTGTATAAACTTATTAAACTGACTGACTTAACCCTTTTCAGCTACCTCATATAAATACATTTATTATTTCTAGAAAAATCTATCCACAAGATTTAACTAGAACATTCTAATCAACTGACAATCACATGACTAGAATGATTATGTAAGAAAAACATCTAGAAAAATCTATGTGTTAAAATCTGAATTTAAATTCTAGAATATTCCACATGTTCTAAGGTGTAATAACCTTGACCATTGTTTATTGTAAACAAATTACATAACTAGGCCAAACAAATTACATCATATTAAGGCCATACAAATTAAAAACAATGAATAAAATGCATTATAGAATATTTACAACATTAAATTACCTACAACACCTCCCCCCAAAAGAAAATGTTTGAATGCAATGAAAAACATTTAAAATAAACAATTTTATGAAATTTATCAAACTCTTGACAATGCGTCTGCAATAACATTATCTTTTCCTTTAATATGTCTTATGTCTAGATTAAAACCTTGCAAAGTCAAACTCCACCTCAAAAGTCTTTGATTTTTATCTTTCATTTTATGAATAAATTTAAGAGGGTTGTGATCGGTATATACAATGATAGGCTGAATTGAAGCTGTAACATAAATTTCAAAATGTTGTAAAGCCAAAATCAGAGACAAACATTCTTTTTCAATTGTGGAGTAATTTCTCTGGTGTTTATTAAATTTTCTAGAAAAATAACAAATAGGATGGTCTATACCATCTTTACCTTCTTGTAATAAAACGCCGCCAGCAGCAACATCACTGGCATCTACTGCTAACTTAAATTGACAATCAAAATTAGGTGTTGCTAAAACTGGCGCACTTTCTAGGATGGCTTTTAGTTCTTCAAATGACTCATCACAACTTTTAGACCAAATAAACTTTACATTTTTTCTCAATAGTTTAGTCAAAGGCTCACTAATTGAAGAAAAGTTTTGACAAAATTTTCTATAATATCCAGCCATTCCCAGAAAACGCATCAATTGTTTCTTATTTTCAGGTTTAGGAAAACTAGAAATAGCACTAATTTTAGCATCAATAGGTTTTACCTGACCCTGACCTACAACATGTCCTAAATAGTTTACATAAGCACATCCAAATTCACTCTTTGAGAGGTTGGCTGTTAACATAGCACTGCTTAAATGTTCAAAAAAAGTTCGGAGTATCTGAAGATGTTCTTTCCAAGTGTCACTATATATAAGAATGTCATCAATGTATGCTTCACAACCGTCAATTCCAGAAATAACACTGTTGATTAGACGCTGAAAAGTTGCCGGCGAATTTTTCATGCCAAAAGCCATCACTTTGTATTGGAATAGTCCATCGGGTGTAACAAAAGCGGAAAGTTCTTTCGCACGCTCTGTAAGAGGAACTTGATAAAATCCTTTTAATAAGTCAATTTTTGTTATGTATTTAGCATTTCCAATTTTATCAATACAGTCATCAATGCGCGGAATTGGAAATGAGTCAGTTTTTGTAACACTGTTTAATTTTCTATAGTCCGTACACATGCGTAAGTTCCATCAGGTTTTGGCACTAGAATACAAGGCGAGCTCCAATTGCTTTTGCTAGGTTCAATAAAGTCATTTTTTAACAAATACTGAATTTCATCATGCAGGTACTTTTGTTTGATCGGATTCAGTCGATATGGATGCTGTTTTAT
>MJUU01007938.1:0-13014 GCA_002080025.1 Modiolus philippinarum
TTAAACCCTGTATTAGCATCAACAGCGGTTGCAACATTATCAGGGTAAAGAAAGCTGTTTTTGCTAAGTTGTTAACATAACCATCTGAAAGTGTAAGAAATGATTTGACGTGATTTGCTAGAGATAAATTATTACAGTCGTAAACTGTTTTTCCGTTTTGGTAGACTGTCATTTGACTAAGAAAATTTGTTACCTCTGAAATAACAGATACTGTGTCATTATCTGGTGCTGCTCCGTCAGCTAGTTTATCTACTTTGAACTTAATTAAAAAATACCCATTGTACCAGTCATAAAACGAGGCCCTATCGTTTATACTAAATTTGTAATCCGTTTTGACTTGTGCTTCTCCATTTTGTGGAGTTCTTATGGGAGTGTCTAGTAAAAAGTTACAATACTCATATCGATCACAGAACTGTGTTCCTCTAAACATTTTTTATTACTGGATTATTATTTTTCTTTTTTATATAAAAAATGATAGAGTTTATAAGCAGTGTTTTGAACAGGTTAAACAAGAGTCTTGAGCTTTGGAAAAAGAGTAAAACCTATAAGATTTTTGTTTTACTTATGAGATGCTTAAACCGGAAGCAACGTAAAAAATATGAGTGAACTAAGACCTCATTAAAAATCTAGCCCGTTTTACCCGTCTCAACTGTAGTGAATAACAAATCTTACATGTTTGTTTTTTTCTATAGTCCCGTAGGTAGTAGTTAATATGGGAAAAATCTGCGGTTTCAAAAAACGTTTTTTGAAAGCGCAGATTTTTCCCATATTAACTACTAATATAGAATATTTTGGACTTTAAAGATAGCAGGCGTATGTACATAGCTAACGCCTGCAGAAGAAATATATACGCCTGCACCTATTATATATCATTTTAATGATAAATATTGATAAATTTAGGTAAAATTAAACATTTAAAAGGGTTTTTGAGAAATTTTATGGGAAACTGGTGATATATAGCAGGCGTATGTACATAGCTAACACCTGCAGAAGAAATATATACGCCTGCACCTATTATATATATCATTCTCGTGATAGATATTGATATATTTGAGTAAAATTAATCATTCAGAAGGGTTTTTGATAAATTCTATGGGAAATTTGTCATAAATATTGGATATTTCGTACTTCAAAGGTAGCAGGCGTATCATAGCTAACGCCTGCAGAAGAAATATATACGCCTGCACCTATTATGTATCATTCTCATGATAGATATTGATATATTTGTGTAAAATCAAACATTTAAACGGGTTTTCGATACTTTTTATTAGAATTTTGTCATATGTAAAGCATATTTCTTCTATCACGGATTCTATCGATCAGTTCTGGAACTTTTGAAACTTTCCAGTCTTCCAACTTTTTAATTTTGTGGTTCATAGACTAGCTACAGTTATTTTTCCAATTGTGTGGAAAAATTTTGTTTTGTTGACTCGGGAAGAAAAAAATTTCTTTTAATGTCGGAAGCAAAGTCTCTGAGAGATATTTGCCCCCGACATTTTTCAAAATTTCCGATTCCCGCTCAAAATATGAAATGCGAGTTTCAGAGGTAAGAAGCCCGGTTTTTCCAAAAATATGTGAAATAATTTTTGATTTAATTTTCTCCGGGACATTCTTTTCATAAAATTTTTCTCTGCGTTTTCTTTCAAATGACGTGTACATAAAATATGTTGGGAAGCTGGAAAGGTGGTTTTGATATTAAAGCATTTATCAAAGCTTGTTCGCCGTCGCTGCCAAAAACAAAATTTTCGACTGGAATGAAACCCAAGGGATGATCTGATCTTAGCCAAAAAGTCACAATAATCTAGCGGAATCGTTTGATCGTGAACACAAATCATTTCTGATATGAAATTGCAGATGTCATATTTTAATGTTAAATCATTCATTAGTTCGCCTCAACGAAGTTGAGGAGGACTATTGGAGTATCCCCGGCGTCCGCGTCTACGTCCGCGTCCGCGTCCGCATTTAGGTATATATATTGGTAACTATGAAGGGTAATATAATCAAACTTTGTATACTGATGCATCTTGGGCTATCTCACAGCCTCCAAGAAATCAGGTCTCTTTGACCTATATTTTCCGCTTGAACGACTTACATTCAAGTTTACGTCCGAGTTCAGATCTAAGTCACTATACATGGTAGGATCATGTAACCTTGCATATGCATGCATCTCTGATNCCAGGCAAAATTAGGTCACTTTGACCTATATTTTCCGCTTGAACGACTTACATTCAAGTTTACGTCTGAGTTCAGATCTCAGTCACTATACATGGTAGGATCATGTAACCTTGCATATGCATGCATCTCTGATAGTATCTCAGCATCCAGGCAAAATTAGGTCACTTTGACCTATATTTTCCGCTTGAACGACTTACATTCAAGTTTATGTATGAGTTCAGATCTCAGTCACTATACATGGTAAGATCATGTAACCTTGCATATGCATGCATCTCTGATGGTAGGTCAGTATCCAGGCAAAAGTAGGTCACTTTGACCTATATCTTCCGCTTCAGTAACTTACATTCAAGTTTATGTTTATGTTTAGATCTCCGTCACTATACATGTTAGGATCATGAAACCTTGCATATGCATGCATCTCTGATGGTAGGTCAGCATCCCGGAAAAATTAGGTCTGACCTATATGACTTACATCCAAATTTACAGAAGAGTTCAGATCTCAGTCACTGTACATGTTAGGATCATGAAAACTTGCATATGCATGCATCTCTGACAATGTTCCATAATGAGGCGAACTTTGTAATCGTTGATTACCTATGTTTTTTTAATTGGATTAGCGGTCATTATTAGTCATTAAGGGCCGTTCAATAAAAACACACATTAATTATGTCCAACTCATCGGACGCGTGTCAAAGCAACATGGCTTGGGTAATCATACAAAGGACCACAATTCGATTACCAATTTCACAAGAAGTCCATTATTCTTGTGATGCAGGATTAAGGGAGAACGAGCCTCAGATTTTCAGAAGCATTCGATATCCTCGGGTTTTATCCATTCAAACAGTGTTAAATTTTTTTGCACATTTTTGATCATATTTTCTTGGTCATAGGTCTCTTTAAAATGTATAAAATAGACAATGTATAAAATTTAATCAACTTCCAATTATATTTTCATATATTTAAATGCATTTAAACATCTTATGCAAATTAAAGGAAAACTCTAGAGAGAACTGTTTCCCGCCAAAATTTTGACGTCTTATATCTAAAAAATTCCTTCAAGTTGTTCCATTAGCAGTGCTCTTCAAAACAAAAGGTCAGAATTTTAATTCTAATTACAAAATTTCTGACACTCGTACTCCCTTAAAAAAATATTTGAAAAATTGGCATTTCTTTGAATTGCTAAGGATACACACAACTAAAGACAACTTTTTTGTAGACATATTTTCTTTTTGAAAAATATTTATTATAATAAATTAAACGATAGGTATCTTAACTTGTTTATAAATATAAAACTCAGTCTACAATTTATTTATTATTTTTTTTTCACACTCGTCAAACCAGTTTTAGTCAACGATGTCATTCGTGTTTTTCGTACATACGCCTTCTATCTTTGAAGTCCGAAATATCCTATATTTATGACAAATTTTCCATAGAATTTATTAAAAATCCCTTTAAATGTTTAATTTTACCGAAATATATCAATATCTATCATGAAAATGATATATTATAGTTGCAGGCGTATTTTATACCGGCAGGCGTATGCAGGCGTATTTAAGGGGCGAAGGACATTTTAGCGAAAATGATTTTGATCGCGAAGGACATTTTAGGGAGAGAAATGTGTACATATTAGCGAATTAAAATTAAGTTACCTGTAAAATATTGATGGACAATTCAGCCTGAAATTAATAGATATGTGTGATCTTAATTATATAAAAAAATGAGGTACATGTATTTAAAAATAAATGTATCATGCAGATGCTGGAAAGAGTTTTGTTGATGATTTAATGCGTGTTTCTCTGAACAGAGCTATTGGAATTCACAACGAGCTTGTTTCAAAAGTACCCTAATGAAGAAAGCCCGAGGGATCATTTTTAGAGGTCTTGTTTTCATGTACCAGACAAAAACCGAGATATAACGCCTTACTGTCAACCATTTGTTTTGCTGATATTGTGCTTTGGATTTATTGCATTTTTTCTTAAATTTTATTAATCTATTGAACTAGTGATTCTTTTTTAAAAATGGTCGTCATTCAAAAAAACGTATTAAAAAGAATTATACGGATCAAAATCTTTCTTCCACCTCCTTAGCAGAGAGCAACATGCAAAGCACAGAGAACGGAGAGTCGAGGAGGCATTGACAATATATCTGTCGCTAAATTGTCCATCTATTTTTTTTCCAATTTCGCTAAAATGTCCTTTCAAAGTTTCGCTAAAATGTACATATTTTTGTCGCTTAAACGTCAACGTTTTTTCGCTAAAATGTCCACCCATTTCGCTAAAATGTTCATCGACGTATTTAAGTGCTACCGCAAATCATGTGACCTTGACCTTCACAACAAAATGTATATTTCACGGTCCAGTGCCAAGGTTACAAATGGTAAGTCGATGGTATTTTGTTTATAGTTTGATATTGGTTAGTACATGACAGTCTGTAAAATGGCTTTTGACCTTGACCTCATTAACTACAATTGGTAGGTCAATGATATTTGGTAAATTGGTTGGTCTTGGTTATTACATGACAGTCTGCCACATAGCTTTTGACCTTCATTTCAATTTCTAGTTTAATGTTTTTTTTTGTTTTGTTTTTTTTTTGTAATTTGACCTGTTTCTCAATAAGTACCAGTGGTAGGTCAATGATATTTGGGATATTCATTGTCTTGGTTAGTACTGGGACTAATATACTACTCGTATGCCCAAAATGAATTGTATAAAAAAATCACTGAAAGCATTCTTCAAACTTAAAAAAGACCTGTTGCTACACCATCCAAGTATTAAAACTAGCATTCATGTTTTTGATCATACTATAACACCGATTTTGTTATATGGAAGTGAAGTATGGGGTGCTTTTAATCCATTAACAGCTAAAATTAAAAAAGAGGGAATTACATTTGATGATATTTATAAAAACTTTCCATGTGAAAAACTTCATTTAAAATTTTGTAAAGTTATTCTTGGAATTAGCAAAAAAAGTACAAACATTGCAGCTCTCTCAGAACTGGGTCGACTACCACTCTATTTTGTTATTATTAAGAATTTACTTATGTATTGGCATAGACTGGAAAACTTAAACAAAATGTTTCCTCTACTGCAGCATGCATATGAACATTCCTGTAAGTTACATGCATCAAATAAACCTTCTTGGTATGGTTCCATAGATATAATAATAAAATTGTTCAAAAGGGTAAACAATATAGACTTGAAAGTATTTATTGGTAGTTCACTTGGAAAATTCAAAAGAATCATTATTGATAATTTGAAAACCATACTTATTAAAGAGTGGAAAAGCAAAATGGAAACCTTTTCTGAGGGAAAACTGCAAACTTACAGTTTGTACAATATAATTGAAAAATATCTATCAAATATCAATAGTTTTTCACTAAGGAGCAGTTTTACTAAGCAGCGTATATCAGCCCACAGACTACAAATTGAAGCTGGACGATACAAGGGTATCCCTCGATGCCAAAGATTATGTACTAAATGTTCCACAAATGCTATTGAGAATGAAACACATTTTCTGTTTGAATGTAGTAAATATAATGAAGACAGGTCAACAATGTTGTCTATAATAATTCAAAAGTGTAAACATTTTAATGATTTAAATAACACACAAAAAATAATATGGCTTTACAGTGTTGATGAACATGAACTTGTAAGCCATGTTTGCAAATTTATTCATAAACACCTACCTTAAAAACTATATGCTCATCAGTATGGGAACCTTAAGCTATGTAATTGCCTTGCCTTTATTTTATTATTATTATTATTATTTTTTCTCCAGTCTGTTTGGTTCCTTGTGGCATCGACCCCTGGTGTCTGTTGCAGTAAATCTATTCATTGTACTAGCTTTTTTGCATCAGACACGGGAAGGACAAATAGCACCTATATGAAAAATTGTTTAATTGCTTAACATATTAAAGCTGCTATGTTCTAATGGCATTGACCCCTGGTGCCTGTTGCATTTAAGTTACTTAATTCTAGCTTACTTGCATTAGTCACATGTAGTACATAGTGCTTGTAGCTGGTATGTTCCATTTGGCATCGACCCTGGTGTCTGTTGCTCTAAAGCTACTGACCTAACATCACTAGCTTTCTTGCACCAGGCACAGGTATGACATACAGCATTTTATTTATATTATATTCCCTCTGTTCCCTCACACTTCTGGTTTCCATGCTCTTTGCTGTTTTATAATTCACCAAATAGTAATATTTACTGCTCTGTTGTTGTCGACCACACCAGTATCCTCTCAAAAGAGACACACACACAACTGATAATATGTACTTTAAGTTACTTGTGTGTTTCTTTTATATATTATTATTATTGTTGTTAAATATACATGTATGTGCTCTGTTTTAATCATTGTAATATATATGCCCCCTGTGGGCCCTTGATTTGGCAAATAAAATTCTGTATTCTGTATTCTGTATAATATTAGTCCCAGGTTAGTACATGGCATTTGGTCATATGGCTTTTGACCTTGATCTCAATTTCATGGTCCAGTGCCCAGGTTAATTTTTTTTATTAGGTATGTTTCATACTACAAGTTGCAAGTCAATGATATTTGGTATATAACTTGGTCATGTTTAGTACATGAGAGTCTACCATATCTGTTTTGAGCTTAGCCTCTATTTAATGGTGAATTAAACATGGCCAACTTTTATTGATTAGATAAGTTTCTCAATAATTGTAAGTGTTAGGGCAATGATATTTGTACATGTATGTAGGTTGGTCTTGGGTAGTACATGATAGTCTGTTAATGGCTTTTGTGCTCAGTTGTCTCAATTTCATGGTCTAGTGAGCGTGCCAGACACCCAACACTGACATCCTTGACAGAAGGGGTTCGAATCCAACTGGAACCAACAAAAATTTAATATTTAAAATTAACAGGCTTAGACTTTGGACTTGGATTGATATCAGAGATTGGAAAAAAAAACAACACAGGCAGATGATTCAAGCTATAAATACTAATCTATTTGCGCTAGACGTGAAATATCAACGAGTACACTTTGATCCATTTTTCCAAATTGAGTTTTGTCTCATATAAACAAATTAAGTACTACAAGAGGAAAGAATGAGGAAAAAAATAAATTTATAAAGATAAGTCAAATTAACAATGAAGGGATATGGAGTAATGCAAATGAGACAAAATCTCTACAAATACATGGTAAAACCAAGCAATGGGACAACGCTTTTATTGTTGTTCTTCATCTTGAAGTCACCACGAGGCCTTCAACAATGAGCATTACTCATACCTCACAGCAAGTTCAAGACGGCACCAAGCAACGGTTTGAGCGGAATTCATTGCTAATTGCTGTTCAACGCTATATCCATGTCTTTTTTCCTTCGATCCATGGATGCGGGATCGTCAAGAAACATAAACTTACCTGGCAAAGTGTTCTTTACAATCGCTGTCATCCATTTCCCGACAAAAAGACTTGCAAAAGACGATCACAACATTTAAACAACCACAGGGTACTCATCGAGCCAATTGTAAGAACACTTGGCATAGTTAAATCATGAGACGTGAGCACAATAATCAGGTGGTCAAAAAAACAACTTTAAATTATAAAAAATTAAAAAGCCAAAATTTGAAGAATGGTAGTGCATCCATATGAGAAATTCTCTCAAGAACAAGTACACCATAACTGAAATGTATAATGATATGAAAAAGAAAGGAAATAGGGTAAATGTCAAGGAGACAACATCCCACATCCAGGTTAAAACGACCCAAAACAAAGCATATAGGGAGTAAAAAGTGAATAAATCAATGGAAACAAACCACATCCAATAACCCAAATATCAAGAAACTAAAATTTTATAAGAAGACAAGGACAAGCCAATGAACAACATATTCCTGACATGGGACAGGCGCAAAAATTGCGGTGGGGTTAAACTCGTTTTCTTCCGTTGACCATGATATCAAGCCTTCTTACATATGAAACTTCAATTGAAATACTAGTACTTCTAAATAGATTTGGTATAACAGCATCATCAATTATGAAAGATGAACGTGATATTGTGCTATGCCAAATACTGCCAATATGAAAAAAAAAAATGTTTAAATTTAGTTATGGTGCAAAGCATTTAGGAGATGATCAATATTTTTGCCAACAAAAGCCAGAAGTAAAGCTGTATTTATATCCTTTATGAATAAGTTTGTTCAACGGATAAATAAGTTTGGAAGGACAATTTTTGAATTCATGTGCTTTGTAAATGATATTTCCATCGAAGTTTGGATGTGAAATGCCCTGATGTATAAGAGTACTGCATGTAGAACCAAATTTTCTTAATAAGTCAATGTATCTATAATCAAATTGAGAGAATGTATTTATCAATTTATGATATCTAAACCCTTGATGCAGAAATTTTTCAGTGAGACAAAGATTTCGGTCGTTGAAGTCAGAAACATCACTACATACTCGTGCATATCGAACAAGTTGTGAAATGTAGACCTCGTAAGAAGGGGCTTACGGTAGAGCATACATCTCTCTCACGGGGAATTTTTTTACAGACTCCACACTGCAGGAGAGACAAACTCCCGTCTAAAATTAACAATGAAGGGATATGGAGTAAATGCAAATGAGACAAAATCTCTACAAATACATGGTAAAATGGAACAACGCTTTTATTGTTGTTCTTCATCCTGAAGTCAACATGAGGCCTTGAAGATAAGTCAAAGTATGCTCTCCACTATCTCTCGGCTAGCCAAAAGAGCATAGTCTGCAGGTAAAATACTGTCGCACTACGGAAGAAAATCAAATTCAAGGTCATCATATATTTCAGCAGAAATCTGCAGTATCAGTGAGAGGCAAGTATAGGTGTCATTGGCTTGATTGATAATATATTTTTTAGAATTTGGAGGACACGTTTTCCAGCAGATCATTGGGATACCTATGGGGGCTAATTGTGTGCCACTTTTGGCAGAATTGTTTCATTAATTGTATGAAGCCAGGTTCATATAAGGGCTAGTTCAGAAAAAGACAACAAGCTAGCCAAGTCCTTTAATTTCAGCTTCCGTTATATAGACGATGTTCTTTCATTAGGCAGAATAAAAAAAAATCTGTGTTTCCAGTAACCCGACCGACCCTAAATTTTTGGGGCTAAAAATGCCTACCCTAAGGTTTTTTTTGCAATTTTTAAAGAAGCACTGTTAAAGTGCAGAAGTTACTCTCTATATGTCTATGTAAAAAGTTTTGCAAAAATAAAAAAAAAATGCCTACCTACCGACCCTAATTTTGAAGAGTATGTTACCGGAAACACAGGTATTTTTTTAGGCCCTAAACAATCCTCAACATCTAATATACCCTAATGAACTTGAACTGCACGTCAAGAGAACACTGTTACGCCTTATAATTATATCTCTACAATTGACAACTCTAGACGTCTAAAAACAAAACTTTACGACAAGCATGATGATTTCGTCTTTCCAAAAGTGAACTGACCGTTTTTGATGCCCACATCGCCGGCATATGGCGTCTTCATTTCACATCTCATTCGCTAATGCCGTGCCTGTAGTTTTGTCAACAGAATGAAATAACTGTATCAAACTCATACATCAAGGATATGTTCAGTCACTGTTGAAATTGTCCCTACAGAAATTTTACGTCACACTGATGATTTTACAGACCGTTACAATTTCTCACAGATGAGAACATATGAGAGTTTATTACCGGACTGACAAACACCGACTGTGATAAAACCGGACTTTTTACTGGCAGTGTGACGGGTGCCACGCGTGAAGCAGATCATGCCCGATGATACCTCAGTTTTTGTAGGGGTTTACACTGCTAGTGGGTTAGTTTTGTGGTGTTNTTATCGAACGAGTTTTTTTTTTTCTGACAGAGGCAATCAATTAACATTAATTAATGCATCATGTCATGTTATCTCATCTCTTCGTCTGGTTGCTGATAAGATTAAAGATCATCGGAAAGCAGTTTCAACAGCAATTTTTTTTTGCGTTTGGGTTATCTCGCATGGATTTGGCCACCGTTCTTGCACATGCGGACTGACAAACACTGACTGTGATAAAACCGGACTTTTTACTGGCAGTGTGACGGGTGCCACGCGTGAAGCAGATCATGCCCGATGATACCTCAGTTTTTGTAGGGGTTTACACTGCTAGTGGGTTAGTTTTTTGGTGTTCTTTTTTATTTCTTTATTTGTTAAATGTCTTTGTCAAGCTGTCTCAATTTGGTTTTGATATGGACTGCCGTGATTATAGATTTTTTATTTTGGAACACCCCTTTTCGCCGTTTTTGCTACGGTATTCGTTTGCCGATGTATCCCAAAGCCAATTTTATAAATTGTTAATACAAATATATAATTTTCAAATAATATGAATTATTTGAAAACATTGTTTTTACCAAATGCCAAGTGAGAGTGAAACTGAGGATAGCCGAGTTCATATCATTCATGAACAGATTTAAAATTATTTTTGTTTTGTATCCCTTCAAATATATGAAGTCGTCTTCGATTTTATTGTGAAAGATTTATTGATACAAAGATCTTATCTTGAAAGTTCTCACACCACTTAACCGTGTTTAACATGAATTGTTTGTAAAGATTTTCATGTCAAATATTCAAAAATTCAATATTTTTCCGATTGAGATGTTTGACAAATCATAAAATTTCGTCTAAAAATTGATTATTCTTAATCAACTGTATAACAATATAAGAATATAAGATAGTATCAAAGCCGAATATTCTTTTGATACTGGAGAAAATGTCGGCTGTGGCTCAGCAGATAGAATATTTAAAAGAAGAAATCCAGCAACTTCAAGTTGAAGCACAGCTACCGAGATCAAAAGTATCTACGTCCATAGAAGCGTAAGTCAGTGCAAGACTTCTAATTAGCAAGAAACATTTATTTTTATTTAGCAATGAAGATTAATGAAAAAATGCAACTCTTTTTGTTAGTTCAATTCCAACACATTTGTTATAAATAATATATAAGTTCAAAAAATATATAATAATGATGCTGTTTCAGCCTAGCCAAGATTGCGATGCACACAAACCCTTTCTCCTGTGTTTTTGTTTTTCGTTTTTTTTTCTTTTCAAAACTTTTTTACGGTTGATTTGTAATTTTTTCTTGAATACTCCAATATTATGTGAATGTAATGTATTTCTAATTGAGATAACTTCTTGAGCCAACCGCTGTGTCCCAACCATTTTCATATATATTTTGCGACAATCAAAGAAGTTGGAAAGTTGAAGATACACGTATTTGGCTTTTCTTTTAGATAGTCAAGTAGAAATTATTGCATACATGTGTTTGCACTATAAACTAAGTACCTTATTCAGTTATTGCACTAATTCATTGTTTAACTTGTGACTTTGGATGCTAAAATCGTATAGAATCTAGTAATAGGCCATATCAGAAATTCATGCCATTTTTCAATCAGTTGAAAAAATGACGGGAAAATCTTCAATGTTATGATGTTGCCCGTTCAAGCTTTTAATGACGCCTTGTATCAAAGGTAACACACAAGTAACTTCATACTACTGAACCATTTGAATATTTCAAGCACTGTTACTTTCGTTATAGAATAAGAAGTTATATACAGGAAAATGAAGCCGAGGACAGATTACTTCACCCTTCTAAAGACAACCCTCTAAGTGAACAAGGAGCTTGTAGCATTTTATAGGTCAGTAATTATCTTTATCTACTTCACCCTTCGAAAGACAACCCTCTAAGTGAACAGGGAGCTTGTAGCATTTTTTAGGTCAGTAATTGTTTACAGGGAGTGTAGGTATCATACCACCAAAAGGAAATTCTTTCGTCGGGTCGCCCGTTAAAATAATAACACAATGCATAGATATGGAGTGAATGTACATGTGACAAAAACGCACACGATACATAGAAAACTCCAGTTTATCAAGGACAGGGCTTTTATTCCTGTCTACATCTTGACGTCGCCAGAGGGTCTTCAGCCGGAGGTGAACAATATTCACCCCCTCAAGCGAGATCAAGAAGGCCCCTAGTGTGCACTTAAGCGGTATTCTTGACGAAAATGTTGAGCAACATCGATCGCAGCTAAAATATGTTATTGAAGCAACACACGTCGGGAGCGGTCGATGAGAAAAAAAGTAAAACCGGGCAGTGTCTGCCTACAAATATTTGTCATTAAGTAGCCCGACGAAAGACAAAAACTAGGACAAAATCCACATCGATAGACAACATGTATGGATATAGAGTATGGACATTTCTATTGTGTGAAGCAGTAGTACTTGCATTCCAATGTAATTAAACTGTATAATATTTTAAGCTGAACATCTTAAGTACCCCTACAAATCTTAGTTTATTCCTATGAGTTGCAATAAATTTGTTTTGGTAAAAACCATGACAAGGCCATTTCACGGATTGACAGTGTAAATGAAAGTTGAATTTTGCCAGTGGAGTGTATTTTCTTTTCTCCAATGATATGTGAAGTTTAAACCGGTTCTGACCCCTTGGATAAATTTTTGTCCCCCGCCTTTCGCGAAAGCGGGGGACTATAGAATTCGCCTTTCCGTCATTCCGTCATTCCGGATTTCGTTTCCGGATGATAACTTGAGTATCCCTTGCCCGATTGAAACAAAACTTATACAGATGGAAGGAATATAGAAGGGCAAGAACCCTATTGATTTTGGGGTCAGTAGGTCAAAGGTCAAGGTCATAATTTCTAAAAATAGAATTTATTGCACCAAAATTTGGTCCGTGTGGGAAATTTTTATTTTTTATCCGATTTCGATGGGATTTTTTCCATTAGATTCCTCTCAATGAATGCTTTCATACATATGCCAACAGATTTCTGGTATCTCTTACCGTTTTCAAGATAATTGGGGTCAAAGGTGTTGGGGGGG
>MJUU01007938.1:14198-36851 GCA_002080025.1 Modiolus philippinarum
ATGCTGACCTACCATCAGAGATGCATGCATATGCAAGGTTACATGATCCTACCATGTATAGTGACTGAGATCTGAACTCGTCCGAAAACTTGAATGTAAGTAGTTCAAGCGGAAAATATAGGTCAGAGAGACTCAATTTTCTTGGAGGCTGTGAGATAGCCCAAGATGCACCTGCATACAAAGTTTGATGATCCTACCATGCATAGTTGCAGAGATATATACCCAAATGCGGACGCGGACGTAGACGTAGACGTAGACGTAGACGCGGACGCGGATGCGGACGCCGGGGGTACTCCAATAGTCCCCCTCAACTTCGTTGAGGCGAACTAAAAATGAAAGGATATGGAGTGAATGTACATGTGACAAAAACGCACACGATACATAGAAAACTCCAGTTTATCAAGGACAGGGCTTTTATTTCTGTCTACATCTTGACGTCTCCGGAGGGTCCTCAACCAGAGGTGAACAATATTCAAGCCCCTCAAGCGAGATCAAGAAGGCCCCTAGTGTGCACTTGAGCGGTATTCTTGACGAAAATGTTGAGCAACATCGATCGCAGCTAAAATATGTCATTGAAGCAACACACGTCGGGAGCGGTCGATGAGAAAAGAAAAGTAAAACCGGGCAGTGTCTGCCTACAAATATTTGTCATTAAGTAGCCCGACGAAAGACAAAAACTAGGACAAAATCAACATCGATAGACAACATGTATGGATATAGAGTATGGATATTTCTATTGTGTGAAGAAATAGTTCTTGCTTTCCAATGTAATCAAACTGCATAATGTTTTAAGCTGAACATCTTAGGTACCCCCAAAAATCTTAGTTGCAATAAATTTGTTTTGGTAAAAACAATGACAAGGCCATTTCACGGGTTGACAGTGTAAATGAAAGTTGAATTTTGCCAGTTGTTTACTTCCTGTGGAGTGTATTTTGTTTTCTCCAATGATATGTGAAGTTTAAACCGATTCTGACCCCTTGGATAAATTTTCAGTATTCAACGTATGTTGAATAAAGCCCCGTGCCATTTCCCGGCTTATCTATTCGGAATACAATTCTCGGTGTTTATTATATATCATTAGAGAAAAAGATTACACCACTTTATCTCGAATATTACCTTATTTTATCCACTCTCGATGATTGAATTTAAACATTGTAAATGCTCGGCAAGCCTCGCAATTAAAATTAGTAACTATCTCTAGTGGATAAAATATGGTAATGAACGGGATCTTGTGGTGTAATCTATATATAATAAATGGAAGTGGCCCTCAAATTTTTCATGGAGGCTTGTTATATATGTAATTTGATTAGGTATGGAGTTTCGCTTTCTTTGAATGACTAGTGTGCTAGGATTCTCAGGAAATGACCAATTTTTCAAAGACAAATAGGGTACAATAAATGGTTGCATGATACTTGTCTGAAATAGAGCAAAATCAATGGTGGCATGATACTTGTCTGAAATTGTTGCGTCACATTTAATTCTTGCAATGTGTTGTAATATCATGGTCGTTTTTACTTGTGCCTCTGATCAAAATACCCCAATGCCATTGGTAGTATATCGGCAAACGAATACCAAAGCAAGAACGAGGAAAGGGGGATTCTAAAATTATAAATCTAAAGTCACGGCAATATTCATATCCAACACGAATGAGACAGTACGACAAAGACAAAACAATCAAAAATGAACAAGAACGCCATATAACTAAAGCACTAGCAGTGTGAACCCTACAAATACTGAGGTATATGGAGCTCCGGAAGGGTAAGCATGATCTGCTCCACGCATGGCACCCGTCACAGAACCAATAATAATTGATGTTGAAATATTTGTTTGGTTGCTGATTGGTTTACTTCTCTAACACTCAAACAGCACCAAGATTATAAACTCTAATTGACATAAACTCAGTTTTTTTTCATTTTGTTTGTATAACGTCAATGAAAACTGTCAGCGAAATGAAGGCATATGTGCCGTTTTCAATGTAGTAAATGTTATGGTTGCTTATCACAGCATTTTAAATTGTAATGAATATTTTGTACTAGCCAAATTAAGCCCGATATCTTATGTGAATCTTATGTGCCTTTAGAATTCATAATATAAATCACAATTTTCTTACAGAGTCGAAATAAAGAGTCTATTGCCTAGAGAAAACTATGCATGCAGCACATCACGTTGGTGAACACCAAGCACTCTTTGCTTATTACTAAAGACAACAAAAGGAGCACACAAATTTACTTGGATAATGGAAGATAAACTTATAACAATGAAAAAACTTGTATATTGTCATCAAAATTTTAGCCAACAATTTATACCCGACATAATATTTTTTAAATAAAATTTGTATCAAACCTGCACGAAAACTGTTTTTAGCCAAAAAGAAATGCCCCAAAAAACGTGATTTCTTCTTGCATGGGTGGAGTGGGTTATGGTGTTTCCGAGTAATTTTTGATTAAATACAACATCCGTTTGATGGAAAATGCCAGAAAGAAGTTGTAATTTGTAACCTGCAGTTTACTTTTCTTCATTTTTTAGAGGCCTTGAAATATTCACGGGTTCTATGTGATTTTTTTGTTATGATTATGAAAAAAAATCTCTTGAGCATAATACTTCTTAGTCTTGCCGTGTGGACTTATCATCTAAAAAATGAATACTGATCAATACTGTAAAGCCATGATGCTATGGACATATTTAAACTTTGTCTTCGCAAATTTTTAAATCACAAAAGTAAACGTGACGTCATACCAGTAATTCAAAGTTGGTTGTCCCATGAAGACAAAGGGTTTTTCGGATACAAATACGGGGTCATTTGGAGACAAATGTCAAGTGTAAAATTATATAATGGTCATGAATGCAATATTCTGGAGTTCAGAAAGGTTCACCGCTATTGTGCATTGTATTACAAACCGAACATTTACCTGTAAACATAAAAAGTACACCACATTGACCTAATACCCAGTATTTAATGATCGACATTTTAAGTTAAACCCATTTAAATGTTTTAATCTTTTTTAAGGCTTAAAGATAATATTTTTAATTGAATTTTGGCCATTCTGTTCCTTAACATATAGAAATATTAAAACCATGACTTGAAAGTGAAAAATAATGAATTTTTATGTTGTCGGAATTGTTTTCTGTTGGATTTTTACATTCTCCTCCGTGGGAACTGGCACTGTTATTACTGATACTTATGGGAATGTAGCGTATGGAAATGGGACGATTGTCTGGGCCGATCCGCCGTCTGGAATACCGTATAAAACTGTTAATAACTATGACGCTGGGAGATTGGCATTGTTATTTGATGTCGTCAGAAGTTTTGTGAATACAGTTCAGTCGCAACCCTTCCCTTTCGGTAAGCGCTTAGTTTTTGGTTTGAGTGAGGTTATGTTAAATGAAAGATATTAAGATTATTGTGTCTGAGACGAAATCCAGAATCCAAAATCAAAAATATTTTAAAATTTACAATATCCTTAAAGAATCAACAAGACAAAAAAGTACTGTGATACAACTGGCCAGATAGATAATGATTTGAATCATAAACAAACCAGAGAGAGCACAAATCCATTCGATCTCCATTCTGAATCTTGCTCACTCTGTCTCACTTGTGATAATTATACATAAGTATCACAAAACATTCTTCATTGGCAGCCAATCGGGCATTATGTTCTATCCTTCTTGAGTAACACTTGTGCTAATGAGACACAAAAGTCGTATTTTCAAACATTCTACAACAGCAACAGATCCGGCTCTCTGCCCCCTTTCCTAATCTTCACTCTTGGCTCAATCGTGAAAACTTATGTGAAAAAAAATTACATAAAAACAATACGAAATATTCTAGGATGAGGACATATACATAGTGATCATATAAAATATGTAACATAAAAAGCAACACGCAAGATTCTGAAACAAGAACGCATACTTCATCCACCCAATCTTGACAATTATAGATAAACATTATTTTTCACAAAGTCATTATCGTGAAAATATATAAATGATTCACTACTATAAGAAATACACATTCGGGCCAATCAAATGAGTCACAAATAAAACAACAATTATATATCCTTACTGCACCATCTGAAAAAAAAAACAAGAACAGACTAATACAATTGCCATCCTTAACAACAATTTACAGAGCATACCAGTAGTACCATCTCTTCACATTTTATCAGTAATATAATTGAGTCACAAAACCATTTTAGAGTGAGAACATACACACACTACACATTCCCCTAATACACGCTAGAGTCGCAGATTCCTTTCTACAAGAAGTACACGTCCATACTACTAGTAACAATCCGAACCTTTAAAATTTGTTTGAATAAAAAAAAATGAAAGGATGTGGAGTAAATTCACGTGAGACAAATAACTAAATACCGAAGTTACTGTGAATTTAAATTACATTTACACAAATTACATTTGTCACATTACTGTGGTTAGTGCAACTTGGCGCAAAAAAACCCCAAAAAACTCAAAGTGCCATTTCTATTATTTTATAGTTTTATGAAACCAAATGTATAAAAACTGCTAGAGAAGAAATAACCAATATGATCTAAATGTAAAGCCAAAATCAGCTAAGGACAGAGCTTTGCATGAGGGAGATACTCCTTAGTTTTCAACAAAATTTACAAAAATTTAGATATTGTAAGGTTCAAAATAGTCAAAACCTTTACAAATACCTCGGCTAAAACAAAGCAATGGAACAACGCTATTATCGTTGTTCTTCATCTGGAAGTCATCATTTGGCCTTCCACAATGAGCCGTTTGTTCATACCTCATAGTAAGTTCAAGGCGGTCCCTAGTACCGGTTTGAGCGGCATTCATTGCTATGCTGATATCGAACAACGCTACATCCATGCTGTTTACTCATATGAATGCGCAATTTTCAATAGTAAACCCTTTTTTCACTGTTTGATTTGTATGAAATATATACAGCATATTTCTTAATATATACTTGTAGCCCTGATCAAAGATGTGATGAATGGAAATTTTGACATCAATACCAGATACACTGAGGTAAGAATATAATAGTGTCGGGCCCTCTTATTATGGAACAGTCTTTTTCCTAAAATGCTATTCTAAATACTGATTTTCCTCTTCACAAATCCCTACATCATGAACACCAAATGAATGAATCCTTCAGTTAGTTATGATCTGATAAATCAATGTTTATCACAAAAATGCAGAAAACAGATATTCCCTTAAAGTACTTGACATTTACCCCATTTCCTTTCTTTTTTCATATTGAAAACAGAAAACATTTTTTAGATAAATGATATCAAAATTTTGGCGGGAAAGGCGTTTCTCTCGATTTTCATGTATTTATAATTGGTTTTTCTTTGGCTTAAGAATCTATAACAGGAAAATAAAGGTTTTAGGAGGTTCGCTCCTCATGCTTTGGGATTTCTGTCAGATTTTCGGAATCCTCGGATTTTGGCCATTTAAAAGCATTGTATATTTTTGCCTATGAACCCTCTTATTTTTTTCCATAATTTTCTTTTATATATCTAAATGAGCATTCTGTATTTTTTTTTATATTAAATTCTATTTATTTTGTCAAGTTCATTCAAGGTTAAACCTATGAAAAATCAGAGGAGTTCAGTTTCTCGCCAAATTTTCAATCACTTGTATTTCAAAAACGAGATCATCAACCTATCATTTTTTTTCATTTGAAATACTTCTTTTTTAATTTTCTAACAAAAATCAGGTTTATTTGATATCATATTTATTTTCAAATTCAGTAGCGAACTCGCTTTTGAAAAGAAAAGAAAAAAAAAAAAAACCCGAATTGAATAGATAAAATCCCAGGAAATCGCATGGACTGAAATCGTGACAGTCATACTCCGTTATTAACTTTTTATTCACATTTTGTTACAGCTTTGAACTTTCTGTATTAATTTCATCATTGCAGTATTTAGTCGATTAAATATTGTTGCTGTTTATAGTCAAAGATGTATTTCTACTTTTAATTTTTTGCTGTACTTTTATACACCCTCACTTAATGTATATTTTTAGATACCCTAACTTGTTGTATTTCAGTTGAGATGTCATGTTGAATTTGCTGTATTGTATATTTATAACGTTGTATTTAGCTGTATTTTGATAGTTGTATTTCAGTTGATAGATGTATAATTACAGTTAGGTGTATTTCAGTCGATAGATGTAACGCTCCCATTGTAGCGCTGCAGGTTGCTGTATTTTATATTTGTATTTCAGTTGATAGATGTAACGTTGTAGTTTGTTGTATTTTATATTTGTGTTTAAGGTATCAAACCACCAATTCAACCAATCAGAAATGGAACGTATGAGAAAATAAACCTTTTGAATCTAAAGATAGACTTTGTATTCTTCAACTTTAAAACTCTTCAAGGGAATTTGATGAATGATACACCCATTTAAACATTGATATATTAGGTTTATTTCAATACCAAGGTTAATTGGGCAGGTGTAATTTTAGATCACTTGAAGGAGGGGAATTCCCAATGACTATTTTTGCGCAATGTTGTGACGTCGTGGTACGTATTTATAGGACATCGGGAATCTCTTAGAAGGCTTTAAAGGTGTGATGAAAATTTGATATAATGTATAAAGCAGGCATGTGCCTTTCACGACAGGTATGGTCTTGGAAAGGTTAAACTTAAGATAAATTGTCCAGGGAGGTTTGAAAATTTAAAATTTTAGTTGAAAATGTTAAAGAAATGAATTGGTGGTTTCACACTTTCAGTTGATAAATGTAACGTCAATGTTTGCTGTATTTTATATTTGTATTTCAGTTGATAGATGTAACGTTGTAGTTTGCTGTAATTTACATTTGTATTTCAGTAGATAGATGTAACGTTGTAGTTTGCTGTATTTTATATTTGTATTTCAGTTGATAGATGTAACGTTGTAGTTTGTTGTATTTCATATTTGTATTTCAGTTGATAGATGTAACGTTGTAGTTTGCTGTATTTTATATTTGTATTTCAGTTGATAAATGTAACGTTGTAGTTTGCTGTAATTAACATTTGTATTGATAGATGTAACGTTGTAGTTTGCTGTATTTTATATTTGTATTTCAGTTGATAGATGTAACGTTGTAGTTTGCTGTAATTTACATTTGTATTTCAGTTGATAGATGTAACGTTGTAGTTTGCTGTATTTTATATTTGTATTTCAGTTGATAGATGTAATGTTGTAGTTTATTGTATTTTATATTTGTATTTAAGGTCAGTATCAAACCACCAATTCAACCAAGCAGAGTTGGAACGTATGAGAAAATAAACCTTTTGAATCTAAAGATAGACTTTGTATTCTTGCACCTTTAAAACTCTTCAAGGGAATTTGATGAATGATACACCAATTTAAACATTGATATATTAGGTTTATTTCAATACCAGGTGTAATTTTAGATCACTTGAAGGAGGGGAATTCCCTATGTCTATTTTTGCGCAATGTTGTGACGTCGTGGTACGTATTTATAGGTGGCGTTCCCCGACACACCGGGAATCTCTTAGAAGGCTTTAAAGGTGTGATGAAAATTTGATATAATGTATAAAGCAGGTATGTGCCTTTCACGACAGGTATGGTCTTGGAAAGGTTAAACTTAAGATAAATTGTCTAGGGAGGTTTGAAAATTCCAAAATATTGAGATGAATTGGTGGTTTCACACTTTCAGTTGATAAATGTAACGTCGATGTTTGCTGTATTTTATATTTGTATTTCAGTTGATAGATGTAACGTTGTAGTTTGCTGTATTTCATATTTGTATTTCAGTTGATAAATGTAACGTTGTAGTAAGCTGTATTTTATATTTGTATGTAACGTCGATGTTTGCTATATTTATATTTGTATTTCAGCTGAAAGATGTAACGTTATAGTTTGCTGTATTTTATGTTTGTATTTCAGATAAATGCAGCTTTGTTATATATGTATTTCAGTTACATTACATTAAACATATTTTATTGTATCAAATTATATACAGATGTTAGCTGTCTCTTATGTTTGGATTTCAGGTGATAGATGTAACGTTATAGTTTGCCGTTGTGTATATAGACAATAACAGTACATTGACTTGACATAAACGCAATATAAGAACGAGGCTTAGAAACGCTGGAAAATTCAAGCCTTTGGCGAGCATTTTCACCGTTTCGAGCCGTTTCTTGTTTATGTCAAGTCAATTTACTGTTATTGTGCTTATACTGCAACGATAACAATACACATTTAAAAAGTGAAGCGGACTTCGTTAGGCTGTGATGTATCCATACATTCTTGCAACGTCATTGAACAATTTCTCCGGAAACACATTGTTGGCGTCATTGAGAAAATGTTATATGGTCATCGACTGTATATCACCTATGTTTATACAGTCATTGTAGTTTACTTACGCAAATTAAGATTTCAGTTGACAGATGTAACGTTGTAATTTGTGTTTCAGTTGAAAAATGTAACATTGTGTAGTTAGCTGTATTTCAGTTGATAGATGTTTGTATTTTAATTAATAGGGGGAACACTGTAGTTAGCTGTATTTTATACTTGTATTTCAGCTAATAGATGTAGCTTTGGGATTCGCTGTATGTTTTGTCATAGGATTATTGTTTGTTATTTTCTTTCCATTGTGTGGATGTTGTTTTTGCTGCTGTAGATGTTGTGGTAACTGTGGGGGAGATCTCAAACAGGTAAATATACCACACGAAAAAAAGTGTGGAGTAATTCATTAAAGACATGACGTTTCAAGAATCCCTTATGGTGATCACATGTATTTTATGGTTTATTCTGAATATTGGAAAGGATGAAATTTGTTTTAAAGAAGAAATTCTTTAATCTTCCGACTTGCTTAGCACATCAGAAGATCTCGGTGATAGTATAATTCAGTTTGCTGACATATAAGTCATAGAATTAGAAATTAGCACAGGGTCAAAATAAGAAAAGAACAGCTAACCAGAACTTACAGTCCATACTCTATTTTGGACACCATGTACATATTTTTAAGTAAAATTGGAAAAGAATAATATGTTTCATTATTTTATTGAATCTGCATAAAAGTGAATAGATTTTTAAATAATTTTAGATATTACCACGGTTTTAAGCAAGCTCCTGTGTGAAAACACAGACATTTTATGGGACAATTAATTTGCATTGATTTCTATTACTTTAAGAATAAAAATTCTATTTGAAATTTGAAAAGGGTTTGTGTAATGACAGGTTTTGATCATTGATGTTTCTTCCTGGAAAATCTACCAGATTCTATTATGAAAACTAAATACTATTTGGAGTACAAACATTACAGTGTCGAATGATGTAAAACGTTGGTTTTTCTAGAGTAGCGGTTTGGTCGGCTGGGATTCTTTTGCTTAAAGTTTCCTTTACAATATATACTTATCAATGTTATGATATAATCGAAATAATTGATGTTTAATTGTTATTCATTTAAAATATGAAGAGGCAATCATTATAACTGCAATTGCGATTAATATAAAGATACCAAAATTTTACAAACTGTATTATTAGGTATAGAGGAATAACAATGGACATCTTTGTCGGGAACAACACATTTGTTCGAGGTGTGATAAGGCGATATTTCAAACGTACTTTTTAAAATAATCCACACGATGCAAGTTTTATAAGCGAAGTGTTAGCTTGGTATCAGTAAACATAATTGGTTAAAAGTACGTTATGCAAATATTTTCATGACTTATTAAACTGTATCTTAATATATTGTACAGAAATGTTTTTGTCATGCCGATCCGATTACAGCTTATATTGAATGCATACGGATATTTATTTTTATATACTTTTAAGTCTAAATGACGACAGTTTATATTAAACAATATACAACTCTGGCCTGAACATTTTTTCCCTATCGGACAACTAAAGATGCCTATTTCGACACTGACTCCCGTTTCTCTATCCTTATGACCATCGTAGCGGATTACCAATGAAATGCGTTAAAATATATACACGTGTCAATGGGTCTCTTAAACATCTCTTGTTCACCCAAGTTCAGTTTAATATGCATAATCTTTTTGTATAAATTTTCTATAAAACATAAGCATTCTTTCTTTTGGTTTGGTTTCTGTATTCCAATCACTACTAACTAACCATCAAATATTTCTGCTTCAGCGCCTATATCCAAATCAGAAAAGTAATATAGGATAACTGTGCTACAGAGATATTCTCTTTTCCTTTGAAAAGTTTTTTAATTAATGTGATTTATTTTTTGATTTTCACATTGGCAGTTCCGTTATTTTGTGAAAGATATAAAGTTTAAACTTAAGGAATAATTTGTAGATCTGGTTCTAATAGTGCAGCAACCTATCGTGAATATCTAGCTTATTTTCGGAGTTTAATCAACCAGCACGACACACGGCTAAATTATACCTAATATTGAAGGAAATGATACGACACTTTGGTTTTGACTGGTCGTGAACGTGAAATATGGTGCAGCTGTTTAGAATCTAAGGTCAAAGGTCAAATTTTCAATATTACTTTTTAGCTAAACCACAGCGTACCAGCAGATATAGCGGGGGAAAGCATATATGCTTTTGGGGGGAGTTTTTGACAATTTTTGTATGGTTGTCTGGAGAAAAGGTAAGTTTGCACATTATTCAAACGCAATAATGTAAAATTGTTATATATCACGGCACCCAGTAATAAATAGGCTACACGATGGTCAACAGAAAAAAGATCCACACACTATAGTTTCTCCAAACACTTCGGCATAATTTCCAACTTCCAGGCGAATGGTCAACAGAAAAAAGACCCACACACTATAGTTTCTCCAAACACTTCGGCATAATTTCCAACTTCCAGGCGAATGGTCAACAGAAAAAAGATCCACACACTATAGTTTCTCCAAACACTTCGGCATAATTTCCAACTTCCAGGCGAAAAACGATATTTTCTAAAGTTTTACCTTTCCAACATGTATATGAATGGTTTACTTGTTCATATACATTTAAAAATGCAATTTCACCAATACTTTATCTCCCAAAAATATGTGATGTCAGTGTTGCTCGAATATTTCACACTTTTTGTATGTGTGACCGGGGGGAAGTCATGTATCTTTGCGGGGGAAAGCACATTTATATATTTTGTTTTACTGTTTGAGAGAATGCGCCTGGATGAGAGCAAAAACACGATGCAGTCCAGAAGAAGGACACCAGTGACTGAATACACGAATTAAAATTTTTAAGCTGTATTCCTCTGACGAAATTATCAGGTAATTCTTCGCCACAAGCGACAAATGAAGTCAATATACGTTTTAAAAAAGGCTTTAACATCAGAGACACAGCAAAATATGCCATGAAAACATATTATTACTAAAATCTATAACCACTGCTTTTCCCCCGCTTAGATATATGACTCCCACCCCGTCACACATACAAAAAATGTAAAATATTCGAGCATCGCTGATATCACGTATTTTTGAGTGACAAAGTCTTTGTGAAATTGCATTTTGAATTATATATGAACAAGTAAAACCATTCATATACATGTTTGAAAGGTAAAATTTCAGAAAATATCGTTTTTCACCTGAAAGTTTGAAATTATGTCGAAGTGTTCGAAGAAACTGTAGTGTGTGGATCTTTATTCTGTTGACCATCGTGTAGCCTATTCATTGCTGGATTCCATGGTATATAGCATTATTACATTATTGCGTTTGAATAATGTGCAAACTTACATTTTCTCCAGACAACCATGCAAAAATTGTCAAAAACTCCCCCCCTAAGCATATATGCTTTCCCCCCGCAATATCTGCTGGTACGCTTTGAATTAGGCTTCTTAGCATGCATTGAATTCATTGATGACCTGGCTCTGGCGTGGTAGGATTTTGTAATCACTGTGTCCATGGTTGGTCCGTCACAAATTCTTCAAACTTCTTCTCTGAAACCGCTGAACCAATTGGAACCAAACTTGGTCACAATAGTCCTTACGTGATCCCCTTTAAAAATGTGTCCGGCAAGTCAACACGCCATCTAAGATGACCGTCAGTGAGATCTTTGTCGAAAAATGGACCTTACATTCAAAGATCTTCTCCTCTGAAACTAATGGGCCAATTGGAACCAAACTTGGTCAAAATGGTCCTTAGGTGGCCCCTTTTAAAAAAATGTGTGGCAAGTTTGCATCATATCCAACATGTCCGCCAGCGGGGAACGCGGTTTTAACATTGGACCCTACAGGGGCATTCAAAGATCTTCTTCTCTGAAACCACTGCGGCAATTGGAACCAAACTTGGTCACAATAGTCCTTGGGTGGTCCCGTTTAAAAATTGTGTCCGGCAAGTCTGCGCTTCGTCCAAGATGGCCGCCACCCTGGGAACTGTGTCGAAAATTGAACAATATTGCAAAAATCTTCTTCTGAAAATACTGGACCAATTGGAACCAAACTTAGTCATAATGGTCCTTAGGTGGCCGCCAGTGGGGAACGTGGTTTTAACATAGACCTTATAGGGAAACATATTCAAAGATCTTCTCCTCTGAAAGTACAGGGCCAATTGGAAACATACTTGATCACAATGGTCCTTACTTGGTCCCCTTCATAAAATGTGTCCGGCATGTCCGCATAGCATCCTAGATGGCAGTCAGCGGGGAACATTGTTTAACCTTGGACCCCATTCAAAGATCTCCTCTGAAAAATACTAAGCCAAAGTGAGGCACAATGATCCTTAGATGGTCTTCTTTAAGAGAGATAACAGTCGGTCTACGCCCCATCAAAAATAGCTGCCAATGGGGAACATAGTTTAATTTTGAATCAAATAACATCTATGTCTATCAACAAACTTGAAAATGAGACCCTTAAACATTGGGATTATTTTGACATATTGTGTCAGCTATGGCCCAGGTGAGCGATACAGGCTCTTGAGAGCCTCTTGTTGGTATATTTCAAACCTTTCAAAGCATATCTCAAAATGTTCTCAAACGATTGCTTTTATTATCATTGATTTTGTCTCTCAAGTGTTTGATGATAGAAATAAAAGCAAAAATGAAGGACAATAATCCCGTCGCAATATGAATACGTCCCTTTTCTCAAACGAGGACATTTTTCACTTGTAGGGATTTCAAATTAAAATTCATTGCTAAAAATAAGTAATATAACACAAATAAGTAATTTACATTCATTTAAGGAGTTTTTATAAATATTTTGACAACCCTGAAATATGAATACTGAAATTTGTGACAAAAATATAGTCCAATGAAAATACCTTGTTAAAACAACCAATGAGTGTCATTTTTTGGTGTTCGCTCTGAACACCTTAGCTATCGGTTCAGCTTCAATTGGATAAAAATAGATGTTGCAGGGCGGGAAACTTTTAAACAGGTTAAAAAGTCTACTTATAAAATTGTAAAATAAAATAAAACAGTAAACTTATTGAATAATTTGGTAGAACATTACATGCTACTGTCCTGAAATGGTAAAAATGTTTGAACATAGCTTAAAAGGGGAATCGAGGTGCTAAAAGGCTCAAAGTTAAAGTGATGGCGGATTGAAACTAAAAAGGAGATATTGATAGGAAAAGTACACGTTCAGATACACAAAATATTCATCCCGTATCAAGCCTCAAATGATAATTTAATCGATATTTGGAGAGTATTGAATGAAAATAAGCAACAGTATACCTGGCGGAGAAAAGACAACTCACAAGCAAGTAGGATAGACATGATTTTTGTATGTAAAGATTTTATTAAGTATGTAGAACATTGTAAAATAAAACCAGCGGTTATTAACTCTACGGATCATCAAAGCGTGTTTCTGAAATTTAAAACAAATACGTCAGAAAAGGGAAGGGGGTATTGGAAAATTAATCAATCAATCTTGCAAGATATTGAACACGAAAACTTAATAAATAGATTGATTGATAACCTTTTAAGAAATAGACATAAATCTGAAAATTTACGAACAGCGTGGGATATATTTAAGATGTAACTATAATATATTGTAACACAAAAGCAAAATCGACAAGGGAAAATTTGCGTCTGCTGGAAAAAACACTAAAACAAAAATTGAAATCAAGAGATGAAGGGGGGGGTCTGAAAATAATAATTTAGAACTCGAAATTGAAATTAGTAATATTTATGAACAGAAAGCCAGAGGCGCCCAAATTAGATCAAGAGAGAAGTGGATTGAACTTGGTGAAAAAAACAACTCATACTTTCTGGGGCTAGAAAAACAGAGACAAATAAAAAAGTCATAAATAAACTGAAGTCTTGGGAGAGGAAATAATTAGTGACCAGGGCGAAATATTGACCAATATCAAGGATTATTACGAAAATTTATACACGACTAAAACTCCTGACAAAACTTTGAGTGATCAATATATATTTGATACAGACCTTGACACTAATGATACTGATATTGATAAATCAAATTCTGGTGGTTATATTACGTTGGAAGAATGTTCTAATGCTATTTTCAGAATGAAACTAAATAAATCTCCTGGTTTAGATGGATTGACTGCCGAATTTTACAGAAAATTATGGGACAAACTAAAAGATGTTTTAGTTCAGGTGTTAAACGAGGGATATAATGAAATTAAGCTTCTGTCAAAGGACAAGTGTTTTAACACTTCTTTTTTCAAAAGGCGATCCTTTGACTTTAGATAAATATCGTCCTATTTCTCTTTTGAATGTAGATCTTAAACTCTTATCTTATGTTTTAGCTCAACGATTAAAAAAGATTTTACCTGATAATCAAATTGGGTACGTTAAAAATAGATTTATTGGTTTTAATATAAGACAGATTCAAGATGTTATAGATTATACAGAAAGATATAAGATTGAGGGGGCAATAATTTTCGTAGATTTTTCTAAAGCCTTTGATTCACTGGTATGGAATTTTATGTTTACAGTTCTCAAACATTTTGGTTTTAATGGATCATTTATTAACTGGGTCAAAACTTTGTATATTTACGTGCAAACGTGTGTTGTAAATAATGGGTGGATTTCAGAGATATTCAAAAATACACGGGGAATACGACAAAGGTTGTCCTGTATCAGCTTTGCTTTTTGTTTTATCAGTGGAGATCATGGCTTTAAGGTTAAGGCATAACAAGGAAATTAAAGGTATCTCTGTCAAATTAGATAACAAAAATCACTGTATTAAAATATCACAACTGGCAGATGATACAACTTTATTTTGTAGTTCAAAAAATGACATTGAATTAGCAATGAATGAAATAGAAATTATTGGTTCATTTTCTGGGTTAAAATTAAATAGAAACAAGACTGAAGGGTTGTGGGTTGGAAAGCTGAAATCAAGTAGGGACAAAGCTGCGGGAATTAACTGGACCAATTAAAGCTCTTGGGATATACTTTGGTCATTGTGAGAGGGAATGTAATAAATTAAACTGGGAAAAAAGATTGGATAAGATGAGTAAATTTTTATGCCCCCAGATCGAGGATCGGGGGGCATATTGTTTTTGTCCTGTCTGTCTGTCTGTCTGTCTGCTTGTCCGAAACTTTAACCTTGGCTATAACTTTTGAACTATATAAGGTAGACTTTTGATACTTGGCAAGTGTATAGGTCTAGTCAAGACGAACATAAATATGCAAAAAAAAAATTAGGTCAAAGGTCAAAGGTCAAGGTCATAGGGGTCCAAAAGGGGTAAAATTGGGAATCTGGGGGCATATGTAGTGTTTCACAAACACATCTTGTTTGATTCTTGGAAAAAGAGACACTTAACTATATTGGGGAACATTTTAATAATTAAAGCTTTAATTGTACCGATGTTTACCTTTTTAGGAAATGTTTCTACAGTACCGGAATTATACTTGAAGGAAATAGAAAGCCAATGTTTTAAATTTATGTGGAATGGTAAACCAGATAGTGTAAAAAGAAATTCAATTATAGGTTCATACGAAAAAGGGGGGTTGAAAATGATTGATGTCAGAAGTTATTTTTATGCTTTAAAGGCTTCTTGGGTCAAAAGATTGATAAACGGTGCAATAATGAACTGGAAAGTTATTCCTTTAAAATATTTTGGTGCTTTAAGTACAAACTGGTTAATTTTTAATACTAATAATAATGTGATTCATGAATATTGCAAAGATATCCCAGAATTTAATAAGGAAATAATTAAGTGCTGGAATTTGGTAAATGGGAGTTCTTCAAAATGTCCAGTAACATTTCGGGAGATTAGAAAACAGATTTTATGGCACAACAAATTTACTTCATTTGGTAATAAAAGTTTGATATTCGAAAATTGGATAAAAAGTGATATTATCTATGTAAACGATATTACTGATGATAATGGATACATATCACAAAGGGTTATTTTAGAGAAATTAAAAATAGAATTAATTGGATATCAGAAATATCTACCATAAAGAAATCTCTACCAAAAGAGTGGGTTAGTATTTTACAGACAGAAAATTCAGTGAAAACTAAATTAAATATAAATCGAAAAAGGATTTCATTAGAAAATACAAACAAAGATATCTCAGTGATATGTAATAAAGTTTTATATAAAATTCTAATAGGTAAAAAAATTGAAAGCCGATATGATTAGGAAAATGGGTTCGTATATTAAATATTTCCGATTTTATGTTTAGAGATAATTTATATGTGTTTATTTTTAGATACTTGCAAGAAAACAAATTAAAAATGTTTAGATGGAAATTAATACAATATATTATTCCAACAATATATTATTCCAACAAAAAAAAACTTTTATTACAATGGAAAATTTCAAACAATGCTTCCTGCAATTATTGTGGAAATGAAGAAGATTACATTGCATTATTTTATATCATGTCCTTATTTGGAAAACTTCTGGTAAAAAATAAAAGATATCTTCTTGATGAGCAAAATATCTCTCAAGATAGAGTTAAAACATCTTATTTTAGGTTACAAGATTTGGGATAAAGAATATTTCTGCTTCAACTATATTTTAACGATTATTAGTTTCTCTCTATATAAATCATATTATATTTCAGAATAACGAACAAAATACGTTGATCTATTAAAAATATTTAATTTAAGAGTAGAATTTGGGAATTGTAATAGAATTTTAGCGTTGATAAAATAATATATCAATATATGTGATTCGAATGTTGATATTTTTAGTTATGTGATACGAATGTTTATTTTTACAACTAACTACAACCCTGGGTAGTTAGTGGAATGTAACAGGGAGCATTAAGAGTAGCTTGGGCTCTTAATGAAATTGTAACAAGCGAATTATTGGAGTAAAGATATTATTTGTTGTTAAAAAAAAGAGATGTCGAATAGGCTTGAATATACAGTTTAAGACGTTTATAATACGCCCAAACCCATTCTAAATTACTACTTCGCTGTTATTAAACTTATTAAATTTCCTGTGCACTCGATGCGCATGTACGTTAATTTGCGTGTGGATATAAATACACACGACCGAGAAACACGATGGATGTAGGTACGGTACTTCGAATCACCGAAAACACCGGGATACACCAAAAACACCGGATAAAATGTAGGTAGTTTCATTTTCTCTGATCGGCTTATTTTACTTGTCTGAACTTTATAATTATTATTAAATTTGTCAATCCATGTTCAAAATTCGTCTTGCATAATCGTTTCGAGGTTGAATTGCATTTTAAAAATGTACGTAAAGAGTGGCCGCTTCTGTCTGAAATATTTGGATATCCTCTGCATCTGCATTAAAATATTCCACATTTCCTTAGAATTAAAAAAAGTTAATCATTCATATCCCTAAAACAACGCTCATAATTTAGGAAGTTGTCATACTCCGAACAAATCTTGCTCAATGTGATATCATATTTTGACTGCAGAGTGGTATGCCTAAGTTTGAAACTGAACATAGAAATGAGATGAATTATTAAAGGTGTCTGCAAAGTATAGACTTTTGTGAAAATTTCTTTGTAGAAACATAATTGTATTATTGTTAAAAATATAAAATAGAATTTTGGGGTCACCGTGCATTTAAACGCCAAAAAATGAAATTAAAATTTGAAGGATTTTACAAAGAAATGATAGGAAAAATGTTTATATGAAAGGATAGCTTTTAAAATCAATTATAGATTTTGCTCATACTTTTTATCTGTTTTGAGACCATTATATAGTTTTTATATGAAAATTAAAATTAGGGGTCACCGTTAACGTTGAAATAAGAGAGATAAATTGCAAAATGTTAATTTCTCCAGTGATATCCATATGATAATAATAACAATAATATTTATTCAGGCAAGTGCATACAGTCATATCATGTACACATAAAACATATAAAACAATGCTAAGCAATGAATAGTTTAAAAAGTATATATATTGTAATATTGAACGCATAGGATAACCCATAAAGTCAAAAAAGACTTATTTCCAATGGGGTCTTTGTTAATAATTACAAAAAAATACCAGTAAAAGTCTACTCATATGTCCTATAAGCACATACAAATAAACCTAAATGAACAAGAATAATACCACTGAGACACCTTAACTTCAACACATACGAACAACTTCAGCTCTTAAAGAGCTTTGATTTTAAAAAAAACATTTTATCAAAAAATTTGTTAACAAATAATATAGAAGTGACATAAATAACTCAAGACATATAAAAAGAAGTTATTGTCAGCAATTTGAAACTAGAAATAATGTGAGCACAGCTCACCTAAATGATACCCCGCCCCACATTGGCTACACGAAAAGCAAAGTCAATGTTTTGACATGTTTGACCCCCAAAATGGTGAAATCAAAATCTAAAGTAGGAGGGAGGTACACGATGGAATCATGCGTAAAAGGTTTTCTAAGAGTTCCATCCATTAGTATAGGAGACGTTGCTGATAGTATACCATTACCCCTTTCAGGTAATGCACGGTAAAGTTTATGTTTGGCAATAGGACACTTCAAAAGTTAATCAATCGAAGTCTAAAAAAGAAAGTACACTATTCCATTATGAGATAAAGATACTCTGAAAGCTTCATTAAATTCTCTTCATTTTTATTCATTTGTTTAGGCAGAGTTGCGGAAAGCGTACCGATACCCCTGATGACAAAGAATGGCAAAGTCCATGTATGGCTATGGGAAACCCTCAAAATTGGTCAAATCAAAAACTAAAACAGAAAGTGAACTATGGCATCATGCAATTAAGGTTCTCTGAAAGTTTCATTAAATTCCATTTATTGGTTTAGGAGGGGTCGAAGAAAATACGTACCAATACCCCCCCTCAAAACATAAAATGGTAAAGTGCATGTTTGGCTATGGGAACCCCCCCAAGAACGGTCAGATCAAATTATGATCATAACGTGCAGTGTGGCATCATATGATAAAGACTCTTTGAAAGTTTCATCAAATTCCAATAACTTGTTTGGGAGGAGTTGCAGACGACATACCAGTATCCCCTTGTGACAAATGCATTTTGTAAACCATGCATGGTTATTTGAACCCTGTAAATTGCTCAGATCAAGATCTAAAATAGGAGGTGTGCAATATGGCATCATGTTTCTAAGATTCTCTGAAAGTTTCATCAAACTCTACCCATTGGTTTAGGAGGAATTGAAGATGGCATATACCAGTACCCCTGTAGCAATAACTGAAAATGTCCATGCTTGGCTATGGGAAACCCCAACAATTGGTATAAGATCTCAACCTAAAATAAAAGGTGAACTGTCTCATCATGAGATAGAGCCTCCCTGAAGGTTTCATCAGATTAATCTGCAGTTTAAAAGAAGTTGCAGATATTAAGGTCGAACGGATAGACGAACAAAATGAATACTATATTCCCGCTCTTTTCAAAAGCGGGGGTATAATAATATTTATTACTAACTGGTTTACTCATCCTTCAGGGATTTTAAGAATGCTTGCAATCTCTATCAGTTTTTTAACATATTTGATTTTATGGTCTTCCAAACGTTTAGATTTTATCTGCACTGAAGAGACATAAGTTGTCGAAATGCGCATATGCAGAAAATAAATCCACAGTTACTTCGGTATTTAGTTATTTAGTAGTTACCAGCAAAACATTGTCGACAAATATTATATAAGTCTCGCAATTTGTGTTTGACTTCCTTACCTTTAACTAGAAATAATGTTAAGTTGTACATATTGAATTTGTTCCTGAATATGACCTTTTGGTTATGACCTGAAGGATGATACTTTCATCGAAGCAGTTGTTTGTAAAATCCTTTTATGCAGACTTCATGAGAACATATCCAGAATATTGATGAATTTACGGATAATAAGAAATCCCGGGTAAGAAATGAATATAAGTATGCTACGTTTCTATGCACCTTTCCATTGCAAATAAAAAAATACATTGTATGAAAAATTTGACAGATAGGAACTGCTTCAGTGGTTACTTGATTAAATTTCCAAGTTTAAATGGTGAAAAATTCCAAAAGAGAGATTATCCAGCGCTCTTTGTTAATATGCACATCTAAGCGTTATTTTCTCAATAGCTATTCAGTTTCATGAAATTCTGTTGTTTTGATTGCAGAAACACGACTGTTGAACGGGTAAAAACAATATATATTTCTTAGCTTGTGGCATGGAGGATAACAACTAAAAAGGTGTTCAAAGCAAAGTAATAATGACTGATCTGAATTGGTCACGTTTCATGTTGAAAATGAAATCTATCTCTCTGGATATGATAGGGACAACTAGTCCCCATTTTTTAAAAATTATACGACATATGCACTAACCTAGCACGAAACAATGTTTTTAGGGAAGCATAATACAATTGCAAACTATGAAAATACTGCTTATTCATGCGTCTAAACGAAATATAGAAATTGCAGTACTCTGAGATTCCCGAATTCCCCCTTTTCAAAAAGCATCATTGAGTTTCAATGAAATATGATATAAGTCTTTTTTAGACTTCGATTGATCAATTTTTTGAGGTGTCCCATTGGCAAACATAAACTTTACCATGCATTATTTGAAGGGGGTAATGGTGCACTAGTCGCAACATCTCCTAAACTAATGGATGGATTTAGAAAAAAACTCTTAGAGAACCTTTTACCCATGATTCCTTCGTGCACCTCCTGCTTAAGATTTTGATTTTGCTTTTTTGGGGGGTTTAACATGTCAAATTATTGACTTTTGTTTTCATGTATCCCATGTGGGGCGGGGGCATCATTTAGGTGAGCTATGCTCACATTATTTCTAGTTTAAAACTGCTGACAATTACTTCTGTGTATATGTTTTGAGTTATTTATGTCACTTTTTAATTTATTTGTTTACAAAATTTCTGATAAAATAGTTTTTAAAAAATGACTTCCATTGGTTATTCTAACAAGGTATTTTCATTGGACTATATATTTGTCATAAATGTCAGTATTCATATTTCAGGTCGTCAAAAAAATTTATAAATACTCATTTAATCAATGTAAATTACTTACTTGTGTTATATTACTTATTTTTGGCAATGAATTTTGCTTTGAAATCCCTAAAAGTGAAAATTTTCCTCATTTGAGAAAAGTGACGTAATTCATATTGCGAAGAGATTATTGTTCTTGATTTTTGCTTTTATTTCTATCATTAAACACCCGAGAAACAAAATCAATGATAATAAAAGCAATCATTTTAGAATATTTTGAGATATGCTTTGAAAGGATTGAAACATACAAATATCAAAATACCGAGGTTATTGTGAATTTAGGTTCTGCATATGCGCATTTCGACAACTTACGTCTCATTAGTGTAGATCAAATCAAAACATTTGGAAATCCATGAACCAAAATGTGTGTAAAAGCTGATAGAAAAAAGTAAATTTTGAAAATTTGACCTTTGACCTTAGATTCTAAACATTTGCACCATTTTTCATATTTACGACCAGTCAAAACCAGTCATATCAATTCCTTCAACATTAGGTATAATTTAGCCGTGTGTCAGGGTGGTTGATGAAATTTGAAATTTTAGACTGTAGGTTGCTGCTCTATAAATAACATCATGCAAATCGAAATCTTTGGTCAGTATGTATTGTATTCAGTATTTTAGACTATGGTGTGTCTTGGTAATTATTCATTATATGTTTTGTAGACAAAGTGGCATTTGTTGTTGTCACTACACATTGCATTTTATAGATACATGTAGATATATAATTTGTTTTTGGCAGTATTTATTATATTTTATAGACATATGATGAGAATGAAGATTGTAAGAGAATGGGGTTTGCCCAAGCTCTCTTTCTTATGGCTATATGTATGTCGTAAGTATAAATGGATTGATGTTGCTCCAAGTATATACTCTGATTATTGGTAGTTCCGGATGCAACTTTTGCACTTTTCACATTTAAGATTTAGCATTAAGTGGGTAATAATGGTAGTATAAGAACTGTTCAACAGATCGGGTTACCATGTAAACAACAATAATGTTTTTGGTATATGGAAGAATAAAAGATAATCCATATAATGTAATAAAACATCGTTAACAGAACAACGATAAACATTTTATAAAATATTTTAACACGTAGGCGTTTGGACTAGCTGCGCTTGGTAATTACATATTGTGGGATTAAAATTAGCTCGCAGTTTCCCAAACTGATCATTTCTATATCCGAAGTAGTTATAATATCATATCAGATATGGCCTACATGATAACAAGAAAAGTCCACAACAAACAGTTATCCGGCTTCAAATACCATTCCCAAAATAAAAAACCTACAACAATATAACGGCAGTTAGATGTTCATAGGTTTACTTAATTTAGAAAGTGATTCTGTTGTTTTATGTCGATTCCAGATTTCCAGATTAA
>MJUU01007943.1:0-15463 GCA_002080025.1 Modiolus philippinarum
CATAAAAGCCTCTCCGCTAGTGCGTATTTTGGTCATTGTTTAGTGCAACTTCAATAATAAATGTTCTTAAATCATGAAAATATTTTTTCTTATCAAGTCCTAATCGATATGACTTGAACTCACCATGAGGTATGAGCAAAGCGCTCATTGTTGAAGGCGTCATGTTGACTACAGATGAAGAACAACAATAAAAGCGTTGTTTCATTGCTTTTTTGCCATGTACTTGTAGAGACCTTGTCTCATGTACATTTACTTCATATCCCTTCATTACTTATTTAAGAAATAAACAACGAAAATATATGGCGATATGGTATATTTGCCACATATGTCGGTTTCTTTCATCATTTTTTTCTCTCCTCATTTTTTTTTATCAGCAAGAGTGCTGAATATACTGATTCTAGACAAATGTGAAATCTTTGAGTGAGCAGTTGTGTGTTCTGCTTAACCATGAATTATAAATAATTCATAGATTAACTTTGCCAATGGAGCACTTAGTGTTTTTTTTATGTTTTGACTTGTATTGCCCTTTTTCATAGTGCAAAAAAGTCCTTGTCATGATTTGTTGCAAGGGTAAACAAGACTTTAGTATTGACAATGAAATAAAGACACCATTAACAGGAAACACTGAAATATTACCCCAAGGATACATTTATTTCATGATTATTTGCAAACATAATTCTTTGCTGTAAATCATGATACGTTTTAGATTAAGAAAAGGAAAGATGTATTTCATTATAGGAAACAAAAACACAGAAATATTTTTTTGTTAAAATCATACCACGTGCCAATGCCAATTTATATTTCCGAAAAAGTCGTACGAGTTACAAATCACGTAAATTTTAAGACTTAATCCAAGTTTACGAAATGCTGGTGATGTATAGGGTCTGTAAGTCTCGTCATGTGACTAACGAGAATCCACGATAAACAGACAATTTGAAAACGTTTCCCGCCAAAACATGACGTAAGAGGATTGTGACGTTCAAGTTTTTGTTTGAAACGTCATATATCTTGGTTTAAAATGTAACTTCCGGGTACAAGTTTTGATCCCGGAAGTTCCAAAATTGTACGAGACTTACAGACCCTAATAGGGTCAAGAGCAGAAATTTAAAATAAAAATACAAAGCAGGTGCATAAGCTCCGGAAAAATTCGCAACGGTCCTGGTACAGGCAATTCAAAAGAAAAAGAGGGTTTAATAGTAGGGTGCCCAAGGTCCAAAAAGACGCTTAGTTTTCGAGTTTGGGTTAACGGAATCACACACGGCTAATTTTTGTTTTAAATGATAGAACAACTATTAAATTTCAAATTTTTAGCTGTCGTAGAAAGTTCCCGTGGTCACGATTTCTCTAATTTCTTCCTTCTTAAGGGTACCCTAGAACAGTGTTTGGAATATGGTATCTGTAAAGTTATAGAAAATAATAGTACTCTCTTATATTATAATAAAAAGCTTTTTACGGTCAAGTCAAGACCTCAAATAGTTATTTGAATCATAGAATGCAAGTTATTCTTGACTGGTTTCTGCAATTTATCGGTATTAATGTCGGGATAAAGAGTCTAAATTAACGACATTTTCATTGACTGCGAAATAACTATGCTTTATTTCTGAAATATTCTAACTTTAACGAAAGAACATATACGAAATGTACATATGCTCCAAAAATCATGGATGTAATGTCCACCGTTAAAGAGAAATCAACAAATAAAAAGCCAAAATTTGCATAAAACTTTCAAATTTTAGTCGATATGAAGACCATGCCAATTGGTCATGTTCTTTTGAGTGTACAGCGAGAGATAACTCTAATCATTTGTTGTCAGAATTACTTGACAAGCCTAAGTCTAGTTAAATAGCGGGAATCTAGTGACAATTTTACGTTGCTTTAAGCACATATATTTGTTTTAACGTTAAAAATCACTTTTCCATATCATTTCAGATAATATGATAGGGTGTTGTTCCATTGGGAACGGACTTACTAAGATTTATGTCAGTGTGTGTTTTTTGGGGAAAATTGACTTCTTTATACCAATAACAAAAGTACGAGTTGTTTCGCCTAAACTTAGTTTATTTTTAACAGTTAGTTTTAAAATTAAATTCAAGCTTTCCTTTAAAGAATAAACCTATAAAAGTCAGAAATGCGCAGTTCTTTATATCCGAGTGAACCCCTCATATCACGCAGGTGTAAAGATTCAAAATGACGGGCCTTTAAAACAAAATGCCAACTTTGTTACTTGTTGAATAAAGACAACAGACAAATCATTATAAAAAGTAAAACTAAAGAACTACCCCAATAAAATTAACAATAATATTCAAATATCGTTGCAGTTTTATCTGTAAAATGAAGCTCATTTTAAAATTCATCAAAATTTTCAAAATTTTAGGAGCTGACCTTTGACCCCATCTTAAATAAAATGTGACCATAGAAAATAACTACGACATCGTCATTTCGATGCGCCAGGGTATCCTCTTTCCAAACATGTATGATTCAGGTGTGTGTTATTTTGTTAACCAAAAATCGGAAAACTCGTCTCTTTGGCACCCTACTATAACTGGGTAAACTCCTCCTCGTATCAAATCAACTATTGCTTTCTTTTTGTAGAATTTTCTGACGGAGGGAAAGTTCTTTTTTCGAGCATATCTTATAAATTCAGATCGCTGTCTTCAATTACGTTCGATTTTCGTTAGCGGGTGTTTAAATCAAGCATATAATCTATCACCTTCTTGCAAGGCTAGAGCAATTACATGTATTCAGGTATTACAACGTATATGAAAATTCGTGCACCCGATTTATATATCGCACATTTCTATCGTATGTAAAGAACATCTTCATAGTCCTAAAAATTGCTGAAATTGTAAACTATATTAAGTATTAGAATAAAAAAATCTAGAAGAAATTTAAAAGCTGACAAAAATCAAAGTATCCCAGCAAATCATGAAAATGGGAACTGTGATGGTTTACTTTACCCACAGTGGCTTATCAAGCTCCAGACCAAGTTGCAACTAGTTTAATACATTCTTTTGCAAACTTGAACTTGGACAAATTTGTTTGACAGACGGAAGAAAGGACAGACAGGGGGGCAGATAAACGTACAATTACCATATATTTTTTTTTCAAAAGTATAGATGTATAGTGCAAAAAGGTAAGTGATATTCAAATGTATGTTCATATTTAACATGTAGATTAACATTTGATTCAAAACACATTCAAAATTTATTTACACAAACCAAATTGTAGAACATATGAGAGTATCTATCAATGAAATTGACAATTAATGACGAACAGAATTTGATAATTTACTTGATAAGGTTGTAGTCAGTTTATTTTTCTGTCAGCCATTTCAGGATCAATGATCCAAAGATTAACCGAAATGAGAAAGCTTATTTTATTTTTGACTTCACGATCAAATGTAAATCTTTTATTTATCTATACAGATTTAATAAAACCTTAAAAACGTTATATATAATCCCATTAGGGTTATTAACTATGGATACAGTAAAATGTGTTTACATGCTGAAACATACGTTTGGATTTTGCAATGTTTACTGTTTTCGGGAAATCGAATTGACGTATCTTACCAAAACAAACATGAATAGCTATAGAAACATGATTTATACCATTTATTAGAGCAAAATGAAATTATACACCCAAACATGCCCACAACATGTACCCTTTTAGTAGTTATCACCAAAAAAGATAACCAATTTCGACTGTCTATTTAATTAAATACAAAAATTTATCAAAATAAAAATCCTAACCGTATGCATCTGGCATCGTGGGGCTCGGGGAGTACGGACAAACGATTTGAAATTTATTACTAATTCATCAAAAATGTCTGCATTTCCATAATAAATACTTACGTGAAAAAGCACCAAAACTGAAACCACATACATGTACCTTCTTTGAAACAGACAAATCACCTGCAACTGTTAACTTTCTGGCATAGAATCTAGGAAAAGTTGCGCTGACAAAGCATGCACATGGACCCTCTATGTGGACAGAGGTAAAAATATTATCCCCAATTCTTTGTTGGGACACTTATTTACTCGTAACAATTTGACGAATCTTTGTCTTTTTACTTCACTAATTGTTTTCATTTCTTTTGAGCTGTTTCCACACAAATGTTATTAATGTAATAATAAAGTGACTTACAAGAATCTATAAATTGCTTAATTGTTTTATTCAGCATGTAAACATTACACTTTGACAATTATTCATTCACTGCAACATTTTGTAATTGGTAATTGTTAGACATTAAATTTGTTTATCACATAAAGACACATAACCATATTTATTTTTCAAATTATGGGCATTAATCAAACGATATAATTTCAATGAAAAGAAATGTCGAATCAAACGTTTATAGAGCATTTTTTATTATTATTGAAGTTTCCGTAATCATACTTTCATTTTCTTTCTAAACATTACATGGTGGAAAATATTTCTGATCACGTCCATCAGTAAGAAAACGTCTGCGCTTCCTGCTTTTTCCGAATTACCATGCCAATAGTTGCAGTTTGAAATTGTCAGTGCAGTTAAGTAGTATACTGTACAATTATGGCACTTCTTGGGTTAAACGGAGCAATGAAGTAATATTGAACGAGGGTTTACCTGAGTTCAATATTATCTTCTGCGCTTTGTTCAACCCGAGTTCACTATGATCTTCTGCGCTCCCTTAAACCCCAAATTGATCAAGTTTTGAAGTGCCATAAATGTTTTATTATATTTGACATGATTTAAGTCAATGATAACATCCAAAATGGGTGCGGTATATCTAATGTGGACGTGGAAGGGCATGGCATTGAAACGTCAATCAGCGCCATGATTTATTATGATCAACTGTGCATTTTAAAATTATTAAAATGACAAACCAATACATGTAATTGTAAGTTTACGAAATATTTTATTCAGATGTTGACGGGGATGATATTTTATGTCCCAAAATGACCATATATAGCCATAAATGATCATAATTATGAATCGCAACTATATTCACAGCCATGAAATCTGCAAGCATAGGGTCAGATTGATATTTTAAGACCTAACCTGACTACAGATAGCCATAAATTATCATAATTATTAATCGCAACCATTTTCACAGCCATGAAATCTTCAAGCATAGGGTAAGAGTGATATTTTCAAAACCCAACCTGACCACATATAGCCATAAATGATCATAATTATTAATAGTAAATTTTTTCCACAGCCATGAAATTTACAAGCATAAGGTCAGAATGATATTTTATGTCCTAAAATGACCATATATAGCCATAAATAATCATAATTATTAATTGCATCTATTTCCACACCCATGAAATCTACAAGGATAAGGTCAGAATAATTTTTTTTTTATCCACAAACTTACAAATAACAGTATATTGTTAGAATTTTTCATCAAATTTTACCATAGCTATGAAATTTGCAAGCCTTAAGTAAATCAACCCATATAACCATTGAGGGTCATTATTTTTCATTGCTTGTAACTTTAAGTTTGAGTCATATTTGACATATTTTCCACAGCAACAGATTTGTTAGTTATAATAACCAAATTATTTTGGCCATTATTATTATGCCTGTTTTAGGTGACCAAATGGTCATCAGGCTTTATATTTCCCTTAATTGGTAGGAACTTTGAATTTATTTCTTTATGCAATTCAATAATTTTCTTATTAGTTTTTTCGCTTTGAAATCCTGCAAATCGTTTCCCTCAAAATTAATAATCACGCTTCGCGCAGAATCTACACTGGACAAATATAATCATATAACTACAAGTTAATTGATCCAGTATCTATAGAAATACAAAAGTTCTATAAGCCTATAAATGACTTTAGTGCATTTTTTTTACTGACACTGAACTGCGATGTACTTTCAGTTTCGCTCGAGTGCAATCATTTACATACATAATCTGAAAGAAAATTAAAACCAACAGTGCTTATGTGATTAAGAAAAAGTAATGTTTCGCAAAATAATGTGATATGTCACATCGCCGTTTAAATAAATAGAGGTTTCGCGCACATTTCGCAATTCCGAACTTGCAATTCTAATGCCGGAAGTTAACAGGACAAAAACCGGAAGCAGAACTTGCAGTTTTCATAGACTTTAAAATCTCATACGACACCGTATGATTTTGGCTTAGCGATCGCATTAACAACAAATGTGTTAATAAAATTTGCATTACCGTCCATTTTTAGCAAATACTCACCCATCTTGAAATCAAAGTTGATAAAGTATCAAGGCATGTTACTTAAAATAAGCACCAAATTAAATAAAACAAAAAAGTGTGTAACGTGCAACCGACACCCCAATTCCTGTAACTACCAACTGAGTGTATTTAATATTTCAATATTAAATAACGATACGAAGAAATATCGACAACGAAAACAAGTGCAAAAGGAAAAGGAAATTTCAAAACATAGACTAAATCATGTAAAGCAGACACATACAGAGAATAGAAACAAAGACAAAACGGAGAACATTTCTGGATAGCAATGAATTAAAATTGTGACCCCTCACTCCAAAAGACAAATGGAAATTGGGAAGGGTCAGGAATGGTTTGTATGAGTTCTTCATTTATGGCATTTGTCACAATAACGTTATAAGCTGTGTAAAACTGTGTCTCTACTTGATGTATTTTCTTTTTTTGTGACAAACATGGTGATAATCTGTCAAATCATGAAAGACTTGTGAAATGACATCTCATCGAAATGGCCATATGCAATATCTTAGGTATTTTGTTAACTTAAACCATGGTTGTTCATAACCTCAAATAAAAGTTGGTTTCTTTATAAGTCGCTTCAAAGTACTGTACACAGCGACATTTACAACAAGACGTTGTACATGGCGTTGCGTTGCATAGATTTTATTTTATTCTGTTTCAGTTTCGCCTTCAAGTGATCTTTGGCGATTTCCCCATTTTCAGGAAAATCTCTGCAAATTATATATTTTCACCATATTTCACTTCAAATATTTATCATTTATTCGCATTTTCAATAAAAGTTTTATTCATCAAATCAAAATGAAATTATCTATTTTCATGACAAGTAAGATAACATATTTATTTTCACAGGCACCAAGATTAAAGTCTAAGCCCCCCTTAAAATCAAATGGTCACTCCTTATATTTCACTGAATTCTGAATTTGATTTTTGTTTGCTACTTTAGTATTCATTCGGATATTTATTTCCATATACAAATGTATTTGTAGTGCTTCAGTGTGTGAGATATCAAAAGAACTGTATCGATTTTGAAATATCTAAAATAAAAAAATGTGTAAAACTAATTAGTATCTCCTCGTGCGTAGCTCTGTCTTCACCTGATTTAGACTTCCATTTAGATCCTCAGGTATTCGGATTCTGAAATCGAAAAATGGGAAATAAACATTTTTATAACGATTATTTATATGCCGGTAAAGAATTTTTTTCGTGATATATTTGGCCAAATCAAGTTTTACCGTGGATCAGCACGTAAATCGTTTATAACAAATATGAAAAAGATATATCAAACGCAGTTTTACCTTTAATAATATCAAATATAATATTTGAATAAGCAAGGAAAGGTATTAAAATAAAAATCAAAGTGGTTGTTAAACAGGATTGTATTTGTGATGTCAATCCGTCCCAAGTAGCGTTGTTGATTACAAAAATCTTGTGTTAGTTTGGCACTAGACCTAGTCAGCAATATTTAAATGCCTCTCAAGTAGTTTGTCAATATAAGTAAATTTCACTTGAACAGATTTATTTAAAACAAAAAGGTGTTTTTGGTAATGTTGGATTGGAGATAAGAAAGAAATATCTACTAGTATTTTTCAGGAACATATTTGTCTTGCATATTCAAAGCTTGATGAGTCCTTACCGCAGATAAAAAAGTCTTATATCATAAAGCATTACCGGAAAGTAGAGAAGTACATTTGCGACTATTTTGGAGTCACCATGTCTTTATATTTTTGCAAGGGTATCATTCTCCAACAATGTAAATGGTAGTTTATATGCTATAGCAGAATTTGTAAAAGAGCGCTTTGGTTATTATTATTATCATTATTATTTCACATGCACCCTTTCTTACATTTTCTTTATCTTAAAGGTTAGTATAAAAAAATCCTGAATCAGATACTGTTTTTATTCTCCTACAAGAGACGAATTATTTTTTTTCCTCCAAAATTCAGTAACAACCTTTCTCCAAGAAACAATACCCCAGAAAATAAACCGGTTACAGCCTTAAAATTCTGTGAATGTCCATCGGATATGATGCAGATAACCCCTTATTGTGGAAGGGTCAATTAGAGAACATTATTTGTTGTTCTAAAGAGCCACGGCCCTTTTATTATTCTTAAAAATACGAGATTACTCAGATTTAGATAAATTGTACCGATCTCTTGCAAGATGGTATTTTGTTTAAACATTGCTCGATGTAATCTTGAAATATATTGGTCCATCTAAACATTGATGTAAATGTGTACATTGGAGTTCTGATTGTCGGTTTTGCTCTTATATGATAATTTAAAAAGTTCTTTAATAAGTATCAATCTCTTGTGGAAAAAAATGATGTTTCCTTCCGAACTGTGATTCAAGAATACTTTATTTGAATTAGTACTGGAACACAATTTCTTTAAAATATCTACGACGTTTTGATAGTCAGTACTGTTGAGTTGCTACCAGACATTATCGACATGACAGGGAAGCTGATTTTATATTTTGGAGGATCACATTTCGAAAACATATTGCTTTATTTCATCATATGAAATTAATCGCCAAGAATTCCTTTTTGTACTTATGCTGGATTAAAATGACTTCTGTAATGTATTCCAGAAAATTGATATTTTACCTCAGAGGTCAGTACTTCCATCCTATTCCATAGGTTGAAGATTCAACAAGTGTTTTGTCAATATTTCTTCTGTTACGATCACATGTAGAAAAATTGAAAAGTCAATGAGCGGTCATTGGCTTGTAAACATTTTTTTTCTAATTTTAAAATTCTAAAATACAACGACATATATATTTGTATGTCATGTCAACATCACATCAAACAAAATCAACACGATACTTTTTGAAGTACTGAATTTTTAGATCATTGCCTTTGCATTATAGATTTTTAATAATGAAAGCCCAATGCATTAAAATACCTTGTTTAAGGTGTCTACAGGGTATTAATTTCCTATTATAGAACCTTGTGAAATTTTCTGTGTAGAAACATAAATGTATTATTATTCAAAATATAAAATAAAATTTGGGGGTCACCCTGCATTTAAGCGAAAAAAAAATGAAATTGAAAATTTAAAGATTTTACAAAGAAATGATAAGGAAAATGGCGATATGTGTGGATAAATTTTAAAATCTTACATAGATTTTTTTATACTTTGCATGTGTTTTAAACTCATTATATTGCTTGCATATAAAAATAGAAATTAAGGGTCACCGTTGAAATAAGCGCAATAAACTTCTCTAGTGATATATATATGAAATTCTTTTCCCTTGTTGAATTTCTGTGTTCTGTAAATCCAGCTACAGATTTCAAGCAAACGTGTTTTAGTTCAACTTTTTGTAATGAAAATGTTGTAAAATGGATACAGCATAAAAATTTCAAATACTTTGGAACTTTATTCACATTTTAAGTCATTATTTTGCCAAATTTCTAAAATGTATGTAACCTAAATGAACAAGTATAAAACAAAAATGGCGGAACAATTACACTGAGACACCTTTAAGTATACAATAATTATGCTTTCTTAGTCTAAAAAAACAACGGCGAACAGGAAAGACAGTTGAACAATAAGGGGCAGTGTAGGGAGTTCCTGCCTCTATTATAACTCCTGCAAAAGTGCATTTCTTTCAAACTACTAATATGAGTCTGGAAGAAAAAGTATCTTTCTTGTACGAAAATTGTTGGGTCTTTTGTACTTCAACAGCGCAGAGAAAAAAATAAATTTAACTGAATATTTTACAACAGAAAGACCTCTGATTAAGAAAGGTTCTCCAATATTTATTTTTGTTGCATATAAGTGAAAGGGGGTTTTATTAGACTAAAAGTTGATTCCAATGGTAGATTTGTTTTAATTAAACAGCTTTTTATTTCAGTACAGAACATTTTTTACAAGAAATTACTGAGCTATCAATTACATTTATCTATTGATAAAACTTTTTTTTCACCTCAGAAAAATCATCTTCGCAGATCGATTTCCTGTTTATTAAAGGATGAAATATGTTTAAAAGTTCTCGTCCTTAGTGTCTGCTCTGAGTTTCCATTTTGTTCATTAATATACAATCTAAGCTGCGATTGAGCTGATACCCGAAAGCCTGAAAAATCTACTATCGGCAAAAATCGTATAATAATAGGAATTTCCGTAAGTACGTAAAATCATTTTCATTTGGGTTTCCATTTATTTGCTATAAATAGACAATATACAGATTTGGGAAATCAAATCGGTTGTCAACGCTATTTATATCATTTACTTAGCGTTATTTTTATATACTTAGCGTTATTACTTAGCGTTATTACTTAAACTCTAAAGCCAAAAAGTGGCTTTCGTGATAAAAACGGGAAAACTGAGACAAGAACTTTGGACAACCCAGTGGTCTTTGAATTATCAGAAAAAGAGTACAATGAAATAAACAGCTAATCCTTGTTTTGCAAGAGACGGACAAGCCTGAAGAGTCTTTATTATGTACTACATGCACCACACACGTATAGCAATATGAAGGAAACCAGGTATGATACATTATTCTGAATCGTAGTCGACGTGTCCCATGTCTTTGATCTTCGTCTGTCCTAAGCAGAAATGACAGTATGAAGAAATTAAAGCAGTTCTCGGACCAGAATCAATCACACTTGAGACAAACCCATTGACAGTTATACATGCATGAGACTGAAGCAAGTAAACAATTCAAAAGTTAAATTTTTAAATGTTGTTATCTCAAGATCACTTTAGTTTTTAAGTAGTTCTAACATTTGCAATAAATTACATGCAAAACAACTTTTATGCACATGAAATTGACAAAATATAAATACAACTCGAGCTTTTCCATTTTTTATACCGAAATGCCTTTGATAATGAACCGATGAAACTTGAAATTGATCTTGAAATTTGCTCTTTAAGAACATTCTGTGTTAAATGTTTAGTTTATGCGTGTAATTTATGACACAAAAAAGAAAATAACTTGATAATTAAAGATTTTCAAGACGCCGTAAGACGCAAATTTATACCTCAAAATTTTAAACTTTAGAGTTTCACGTTTATATTATGAAAAAAAGGCGCCTGAGTTATTTGATCCGACCTTAAAGTGAAATACCCTTTTTTAAAAATACCTCAATTTCTAATGAGTTAGTAAGAACCGAACCGTCAGTCTAAAGAAGAATAATCAAAAGACTGTGGCAACATCGGAAACACTAGGATACAAAGACAACAAAGACGAAAAACACACATATTGATGAACTTTACGTACCCATATAAACCATGGTTGAGATCAGTTGCAACGGACGAGTAAGCATCTCCTGCTTCTTATAAGACACCCACCGTGTTGAACATGTCAAATATGGTATAGGAAGCAGCAACTTCAACATTTTAAATGACAAATATGCTATCATCTTGGAAACAGATGTCCCATAGTGGTCCACAAGATCGTGATGTCAACAGTAAAACATCTGCGTAGATGACTTGAAGTAATGGGTAAAATACTTTTGTTTTAAGTAGCCTAATTGTACAACCGTGCCCAATCAAGGAAGTCACTGTATCGACCACATGCCATTGAGTAGCAATTGAGTTCGGAAATGTAAATCCCACATGCCGCATGCCACATGTAGAAATGTTTCTGCAAAGAACATGAATGTTGGCGATAGCTAAAGTGAAGTCATCGCGTTTGCCATTAGTTTGTGGTCTACCTCTGTTGTCAATTTCAAGATGGAGGCCAAGGAATGAGGCCGATGTGGGGAAAGTCTATAGTCAATTTCGAGCTCTTTTTGATAGATCAGATGAAGAATATCACCAAAGCGAGGGTTGTTTATTGACAAAATATCACCTATGTAACGAAAATTAAAATTAAAGAATTGGACTTCGATGAATTCAGCCTCATACGAGTGGTGAAAGAATTGGATAAAAGAGATGCAACATTTAGGCCATTGGAATTGAGGTAGTCTGTTAAAACAAGTCCTCCAAACTGGATAAATATATTGTCGATCAGAAACTCTTAACATTTTGATCAATTCTTTTTCTGTACATTTTCTCTCCGCGTTAGAGTCATATTTTGCAAAAAACACGTTAGTTTGCTCATTGCAGTAATAATACACGATGAAATCAAGTAAGTTTTATTTTGATAGAAAAACCAAATTCCATTGTATCACTAGTTCCAAAAAAGTATGTGGTTGAATTGTCTTCCCGATCTTCAAGCATTTAAATGAAAACTATACCACGACTAAATACCGAATTTACTGTGAATTTAAATTCTGCATATGCGGATTTCGACAACTTATGTCTCATCAGTGCAGATAAAATATAAATGTTTGGAAGACCATAAACTCAAAGATGTTTAAAAACTGATTGGTTATTCAGAGAACAAATAACCAATAAGATCTAAATGTAAAGCCAAAATCAGCTAAAGACAAAGTTTTGGATGAGGGAGATTCTCCTAGGTTTTAAACAGAATTTACAAAAATTTAGATATTGTACGATTCCAAATATGTATATGCTGAACAACTGTTTGTTCGAATTGCTTATCGGTGTTTTATTTATTCATAACTAACGATATGAACATAAAACACAAAATTTGTAAAATTTTAGTGATTACAGAGCAATAACTCTTACATCGGTTTCGGAATTTCTTTCACAATTGAAGGGTAGGTAGATCTTGTCATGGCAAACATTTTATCAATCTACACTTGACCTATATCTTCTATAGATTTCGAATGAAAAGACTGTAATTTTGAAAATTTGGTAGAAAAGGGCAATAACTCTTACATGGGTTTTTGTATTTCCTTCAAAATTGCAGGGTGAGTAGATTTGGTCATTCTGAACAATATAGCGCGATGTCAGATTTTTTATATCTGTAACGATTTTCGAGTTATTGGCCGAAAATTGCATTTTACCACTATACTCTATTTTTAGGAACAGCGGCCATGTTGGTTGACCGGCGGAAAAATCCCACAACAGTTAGAGAAGCCATACCCTGGGGATGATTCAGGCAAAGTTTGGTTTCATTTGGCCCAGTGGTCTGGAAAAATATGAAAAAAAAATACTGGAAATAGCTCCATAAAGTAAGGTGCATATCTTCAAAATAAAAAAAAAAAACATTCTGCGAAGTTTCAAAGGTCAGAGGTGAAACTGTAGGAAGAGTTGATTTCACAAAATCAGTACCCTATGCTGAAAATATCGATTAAAATGACTAAGTTCTAAAGTCCGGAAAAATGTGAAAACAAATCCCCAAAAAATCCATAAAGTCAGGTGCACATCTTTAATATATATAAAACACTTTGTGAAGTTTCAAAAATCTAGATAAAAAACTGTAGGAGGAGTTGATTTCTCAAGATATGTAACCTTTGTTGAAAATGGTAAAGAATAAAAAAAAATTCGGAAAATGGTAAGAAAAAAAAAATAATTCAATAAAGACAGGTGAACATCTACAATATATATATGTTCCAGACCATATGCGAATTTGGACCATACGCGTACGGTCCGGACCGTATGCTTATACTCATATGGTCCGACTGTACGCTCATGGTCGGACCGTATGAGTATACGTGTACGGTCTGCTACGAGCTGGACCATACATGTTTATTTAGACTGTATGAGTACAAAGAAAAAGACAGACACTTGCATTCGTTATTCAAACAGAATCAAGTTACAGTCAAAACTGATAGCACTAACTAATACAGAAACCGTATAAATTATTATGTCTTGATTATCTAATTATCTAAATATCTTATAAATTTCTTTGTCAGCGTTGCAAAATATCCCCGTCGTGGACCTCAAAATTTAACACAGAGAAGATCAGAGAAGCCTATGTACATATTTCGTCGTTCATAGAAATCGACAAGTGTTGCAAGGAAAAATATTTTTCTCAATTTACATGCAGTTTTCTTCAAATTATCGTGCTACCATCAGTGTTTTCCATTCGCCATTTAAGCCGGGTTTACCGACCACCTTTATTTTGAGGCCGACCGGCTTTCGTTCTGACCAACTGGTCGGCATTTCCGGGATTTTCCGGATTTTTTCGTCTCCGTACCATAAAATTTCATAATTTACACGCGCCTCGATGTTATGTTTTTCTTGAAAAAATGGCGGATCGAAAATGTTTTCAATTAAATTTCCTCGTAAACGAGAGAAAGGGAAAGTAGTAGGTGTTGCTAACAAAGATAATCTGTGAATTGAAAGGCTCAGAAGTTCGGGTTGACAGCAGTGTTTCGCAAGTGTCTAGAAACGCAGGGGATATGGCAATCTCGCAAAAATCGTGGTTTATGATGTAGACAAGCCACTGCTTTGAGTTAGTCACTGCTTCAAGTTCATTTAAGTCTGGATTGGAATAAAAATACATAGTACCGTAATTTTCATTTATGGTTGAATAACAAAATACCGATGTTACTGAAAAGGTGTGAAAATATCAACACCGAAAGTACTTTATTCATTTTGACTGTTTTGTACCATGGCATGGGTATGACTGATCAACTGCAATAATTAAGAATATTGAATGTTGCTACTGTCCATGTACCTTACAATCAAAATTAAATACGACGATTTTAGTCAATGTACTTGTAAAGTAAATGTTTCAATATGCATAATAATATTTCAGATGGTACAAAAAAACCCGGTTGGGATTTTGCGTTTGAAAAAATAAACCCGGTTATTGGAGCAATTTGAAAAAAACCACCTTTCCCTGTTAAGAAATGGAAAACACTGTACCATTTAGCATTTTTATGGCTTGATGCAAGTTATATTTACAGAAATGTCGACAAACAAGAATTTCCATTTTGTCAAATCGCCCATTACAAATATAAGTCACGTGGTCAGCATTTCATAACACCTTTGGGTAGACCTACATTCCAAGGCGTGTGAAGAAAATGCACGTTATAAATCAGGTATATAGAATGCATAGTTACTTTGTGCATGTGAATGCATGTTTGCACATTTAAACGAACTGGCTGTGGCACTTTAAATACTGTCCCTGAAAAATCCGCTTGAAGCTTGAACGGTTTCGAGAACAGGGGGCTGTGATTTTTAGAGAACAAAAATGACCACGATTCACGTTTGTTGGAAAAATAGTCTAGCCCTCACTCTGTGCTCAGCAAATTTTCCTGCAAAGTGTATGTGGGAAAAAAGATAATCTCCTGAAGTTAACTGGCCCAAATTCCTGTATCGGTTGAAAATCCCATCCCCCCTGAAAATCAAATGACCTGTGCCTAATACACTGTTAGGGTAAACTGATCGTGAGTTGGACACTTTTATTTTTAACAGACTGCCACGGTTTCGCGAACAGGGGGCTGTGATTTTTAGA